>JAJJWW010012556.1:0-147784 GCA_023531295.1 Papaver armeniacum
TTGAAACTTAGTCTACATGATGACCTAACTTGAAATTAGAATTTTTGTTTCACAACATCTGAAAACGTATGTGTTGTTTGTGCTGTAAACTGGAATCTAACCGTTAGATTCTTGTGATTTTTGGATATGTTACTCCTAGATACATCCGAAAAACGCGTTCAAATTTTTAGGATGATCGGATATGGGGAAGTAGCATAAACTGATGAATTACAGAGAACTGTACTACATAATTTTCATCACTTTGACAAAGTTTTTGAGATTTAAATGAGGCACTTAAATTGCATGGATTGTCTGATTTTTGGATATGAAGAACCGATTTTTATGATGATTAATCTGTAAAAATTTCAAAGCAAATGGATCAAGGTAAGTACTCCAATTGGGGACTTTCTCCGACTATGCCGTAAGAATTTAGTCTCACTTGAGAATATAAAATCAGTAGTAACTTGGTATTTAACCATTACTCCCCTTCAAAATTTATGTACAATATCTTTGTTATAGTTACGATTCGACCTATAGAGTATCGTTTTATGATTTATGATTGAAGTGATATCTTATGTAAATGAATTCGTTTTATGATTCCATTGAGTGTTCATCTCCCGATATTATGTAAATGACTTCATTGAGATTTTTCATTAGGGATAGTATCTAGTCACCAGGTTGGGAATGTTTTGCAGTTAGTATTGTGTGTAACCATTGGATTGCTTTGATTTGTTAGTTTCGACTCAACTTGAAAGATAGGTTGGCCATTTCTTGGCTTGGGCAAGTCGGTTTAATTTATTCCTTTAGTTTTAAGTTTTGGAAATATTTGGCTTAATGGTGCTTTCATTTGAATTATGGTTGAACTTAAGTCGTTACGTAAACTTGATTCTTATCTGAATTTTGACTGAGCTATGGTTATAACAAAGAGACATAACATGTCTTTGTGTTTTATCCTACTCGTAGGTTGTTAATGGAAGTAATAGTAAAGGAGTTATAAAATGACTTCAATTTGGTCTCCTTGTTGACTAGAAAATACTTGAACCTCTTATAGCTCATATCTCATGTCTTGTATTTGGATTGGAATTGTAAGTATAATCTTGTCTGCTCCGGGTGCTAAAGCAGTAGAAAACTATATAATGGGTTTTAGTATGGGGTTCTTGTAAAATTAATAGTACGTCGTGTCCTTTCATTTCTCTTATGGAAATGTCATTTTAGTCGATATTTTATATATACCAAGAGGAGTAGGAAGAGAAGAAAACAAACAAGAAGACATTCACGAGTAAAATTCCATGATTTACTTATCGATAAATTGTTGGAGTCATAATCTTATTTTCTATTTTGGAGTTCTTTGTTAGAAACTCGAATTTAATACGGAGACTTATACATTGAAGGTGTTTTAGTTCTTTGAACACCGAGGCATATTTTATAAAATTACCCAATAGATACATGGTTCGTATTTGTTAAAAGGTAAATCTTGAATTCCGATTAACAGTGTTGAGTGTTTGGTACTTTTGGTACATTTGGCTTATTCATATATATGTACACCAATTTGAATCAATTTACTTGATAGATGATAAGAGATAGTTACTACGGGGTAGTTCATACTATCTAAAACTAAAATAACGAACTACGATCGTGCAGTCCCTTCGAACGCGGAGAGGGTGCGTGAGGCAGCCGCTATGCGGTTCAAGACAACTCTACAAGGGTATTCGTATCATCTCGGAAGTCTTGGTTCCGCTTTGGGTTTATACCATCTATTCAGATATGATTGCAACCCTAGTAGTTTATAAAATGTTTTGGTAAGAGGTAGTTGCAGTACTGGATATTCATACTACCTAATAGTGAGATGACTGTTGCCTCTTCGAGATAATTCATACCATTTGATAACCATACAGCCAGTGAGACAAGAGATGATTATTACCTTTCGAGGTAATTCATATCATCTGCCTCGGCTAGTGAGTTAGGAAATGGTTATTATCATGCAAATAACTAATATCATCTGAAAGGGATGGTTGTTGTCGTTTTAAGACAATTCATACCATCTAACGAGGAATGGTTACTGCAAGACAGTTCATACCATCTACTAGGCCATAATTGGCACCCCCACTACATTTGTATGAACAGCCCGATACCATGAGTGAGATTTCGGGCCCACCGGGGCACCCCACCTATGGGTGGCTGCAGGAAGATCGTTGCGGCAACGATGGCTGGTAACCGAGAACTACCACGACATTGGCACTGCCATTCCTCACCCGTATGATACGGTGTGTGTTGTCGCCCTTTCAGGGCACCCCACCACCTCGGTGGCTACCGGGAAGACCATTGGCACAGCCGATGGTGGGTGGTATCCGAACTACTCGGAAAATTCGACATTTACATGACCCTTAAACGAGGTTTATTCGGTAGAATCTCGATCTACGAATATTGGTGTTCGCTTGGAGATGATCGTCACTTGCACAAGGTGAATCATATCATTTGGTTGATTATCGGTGATATCCGGAAGGCGTACAACGTTTGAAGGATTCGATGACCCTTGGAATGAAACCGAGTTTGCCTGCTCCCATGCTGACTTGGCATAAATCGATGAACATTTGCTTGGTAAAATCGAATTAGTCCGAAAAATTGGAAAGTCTAGTTTCTCGAGTGGCGTATCGAGAGTCGGAGCTTGCCAAAGCGGGTCGTAACTTGACCCGTTGGGAGCAAAAATTCTCAGTCCGTCACAAAAGCAATCAACATTCAGATTAGATGAAACCCGATTTAAGATTTAAGCTAATATCTTTCCACCGTTAGATGGTCTTAGCTTGTTACACACAAATGAAATATAGTTTCATTTAGATATGGATAAGCAGTACCTAAACGTGTATATTGAGTTGGCTCAATAACAGTTATCCGAAGTTAGCCATATGAACACTTTTCTCTTAACCATGATCATCTTAACACTTCTAGATCAATTGATAATCAAATGAATCTAATTGTGTTACTCGTAGAGCTGTTCAATTGTTTATATTCTCATAGAAGTATACAAGACACAATTGAAGCAAAATCGGATTGATTCAAAAGAATCAGTTCATGAACATTTTAGCCACGGTTTGCAAAGATTTCATTCTTTAATTTATAAATGTATTTGTTCATGAGTATGAAATCATACTTAACCGGTTTAAGAACTTGAACCACTTAAGTTTGCAAACGGTTACACAAACTCAAGTTCCGGACTTTGGTCACAAGCCGACAGTTTGCAAACGGGTACGCAAACTTTAGCTCCGGACCGAACTCAGTTGAAACCGTTTGCGAACGGGTACGCAAACTTGGTTCCCAAACTTCAACAGTTAAATCAGTTTGCGAACGGGTATGCAAACTTAAGTACCTGCGACTTAAACGGTTGAATAAGTTTGCGAACGGGTATGCAAACTTACGGTCATGAATTAGACAAAACAGTTCATACACTAAGTACACAAACCGTAATGTATCCAGACATGGGTTTTAGCTCTTAACTCCCATTTCAATCATTAAAACATTCTTAGAAGACGACAATAGCTATCTCACACAAACTATTAGCTTATAAGAAATTTTCAAGTGATCGAATGATCAACACGCAACATTCCGAGCCTACAACAAATGGTATCTCCACAAATCATGTAAGATGTTACCAGGTGATTTTCACATGATCATCTTTTGACTTTCGTCAAGAATACTGATGAACGTAGTTAAAGCAAAAAGCTTTCCAACACATATTTTGAGAAAGATATAAGCGAGTTAAACTCAGCTCGAAATATCAAATGTGTATAATGTAAAGTCTATATAGCTATATGACTTTTGTCTCAATAGGAGATATAATAGAATATACTTTTGAGTGATAGATGAGTTCAAGTCTCCACATACCTTTTGTTGATGAAGTTCCACAAGCTCCCCTTAGTAGTTCTTCGTCTTTAATCGATGAATGCTGTGAAGTCTAAAGCTCAACTACACATTCTATCCTAATCTGAGACATAGCTATAAGTAGACTAGAAATCAAGACTTATAGTTTTGACAACTAAACTTGACAAACAAGCTTGAGATAACAACGCTTGCAAGTTCGACCGAGCAGTGCTCTGACAAACCGGAAAAGATATGTTGGTTTCAAAACCAAAAATGTACGCAAACCATAAAAGATCTGTGAGTTCCTGAACCCATTTTTGTCTTAAGTGTATACAAACCCGGTACACGTACCATGATAATAATATTCACGAGCGAGGTACAATACGTACTTACTTACCCTGTCGAATATTTTCAGACGCATCAGAATTATTTCCATGAGATAATCGGCATTTGAACAACTCTATAAAAACACTATCTAGACATGATTGATCACATGTGTGACGCGAGATTAAAGTCTTAAAGTGTTATATGAAAATGGTTAAGCTTATCTTTCAATTGGCTAGTTTTGGCTAACCTTAATGAACATGTTATTGTACACAATTCGGTTAATGTCCATCCTAACCCGAGTGTATATTCTGTTATGTTAATCTCAAGTCAAGTTTTTTTTATCTAAGGGTGATTATTGATTGCTTGATTCCAAAGCTACCTTAACCTTGATAGTCTATATAATGGGAACCTCAAACAACTAGGATCTTTGAATCCCTGACACTATTCTTGTGTGTCCTAGTTGTAAACTAGAGTCGTCCTCTCCTTAAAGTTTAAACCCTTTTAGGGTTAAGCGACTAAAAAGACTTCATAGGGAATTGTGAAGCCGAGTTCAACTATCTTTATCTTGATAGTTCGTATATCCTGATCTTGCTTCGATTGTCGAGCCTTGCTCCAACAAACAAGATAGATAGTAATCACAAAGTATCTTCATCTCAGGCTTTGTGATTCCACAAGTTTATACTTGTGAGGTGAATCATAATCTAGACTGCTCTTCGGGATTCATAGGACCAGATTTTGAGGTTTGCTAGACTTTGTCTATTGTAATTGGTTTCCTACCTCACCTTGATCTTTGATCAGAACGAAAATCACATATAGGCTTACATGTGGGAGGCAGATATGTTTAGTGTTTTCAATTGAGGGATGTAAAGGCGTCGACTAAGGGAATCAATTGCGCGGAATCTGCTTTGGGATTCAAGAGGCGTAAGGAGCGTGATGTAGAATCGAATTCTTTGTGACTATTTAATTCGGTCTCAACTACATTCCAGTCTGAAGTTCTTATAGTAGGCTAGAGTCTGTAGAGTCTTAATACAGTTTGGTGTTCAAATCTGGACAAGGCCTAGGGGTTAATCTGCATTTGCAGTTTCCTCGTTAATAAAATTTCTAGTGTCTGTGTTATTTATTTTTCCGCATTATATTGTTTATCTTTATAATTGAAATATCACAGGATGTACGTAAATCAATCATAGTAGATATATCCATCCTTGTTTGATGGATACGACTTGATTGATCTTGGATATTGATCTTTGGAATCGTCCAAGTACTCTCACGGAATAATTAGGTTCACAGACTTTGTCTCTGTTTACATCCTGATTGTGAGTGAAAGAGATATAAGATCTTCAAATAATTCCTGATTGAGATTCATTAAGTTGAACTCTCGGAATTGTATTCGATTTTAGTCCATACAGGTTGCCTAGAAAAAGTTGGTGGTGTATTTTGGTACCCCCCCCACATTTTCAATATATACCGTTCTCATAAGAGCTAAGGAAAACATCATGACCGAATCAACTGATGAGTTTGAATTAAGGAAACATTAAATGTGAAAGATATGCGTGCATGATTATGTTTGTCAGAAGCAAGTGGAGAGTGAAGATAAACTGAGAAATGAGCCTTGAAAATAGCAAGCCATATTGTGCGAGCCCAACATCCTAAGCCATGGCACATATCAGAACAAGAGAAATAACGAGCTCGTACAAGAATAGAATAGTAAGATGCACTCGCACGAGGATATACGATTCAGATGAGATTTGCACTTAAAAGGGTGCATATAGTAAGATGTTTTATGTAATAGCAAAATGTGATGTTGTTGATGGTGGTTTTTAAACAAAGGGTAAAATCGTAAAACCCCAAATAACCTAATGTCACCGGTGACACATTTATTAGAACATTTAATATATGTAGTCAGTAATTAATAGGGGTATTTTTTTTCAAATTAGGGTTACAACGAGCAAAACCCTAATTCACCTCCGTGCCAATGGCAAATCATGTCAGCCACACCTAGCCCAAGCTAGCCGCGCCATGCCAAACGCACTCTGCCTTGGCCCTAGCTATGCTAGTCACACCAAACGCGCCACCCAAACCATGCCAACCATGCTAGCCGCACCTTCGTGCCAATGGAAAATCATGCCGACCACACCTAGCCCAAGCTAACCGCGCCATGCCAAACACACTCTGCCTTGGCCCTAGCTATGCTAGTCACACCAAACGCCCAAAGCATGCCAACCATGCTAGCTGCCAATGGCAAATCATGCCAGCCACACATAGACCAAGCTAGCCGCGCCATGCAAACGCACTCTGCCTTGCCCCTAGCTATGCTAGTCACACCAAATGCGCCAAAGCATGCCAACCATGCTAGCCGCACCTCCGTGCGGCTTTCCTAACGCTACACTATTGGATGTCAATGACTCTTTGTATCCCCTAGGCCGTGATTTGGAAAAACTTCTTTTTGTTGCCTCCTTAATGGCCACAAAGCATGCCATTGGCACATGCCAACACGAACTCCAAACCCAGCCTCTTAGAAATTGAGCCTGGATCATGCGGTTTTAAACAAATGTATCTCGAGTCTCATGAGGAAACCAAATTTTAAGGAAGAAAATTAGTGACCATATAGATGACAAAGATCGCATTGCTAATAATGGTGCCCAGGCATTAGCAACATTTAGCATTTGCCGGGGAATAACTTAGGTGTTGATGTTAGTCTTCTTACTGGCGCCCGCAAAGAACCTTGAGAATAGATATTCCAAGTTGCAAACCGTGACTCTAGGCAAATTGTTCTGAGAATTTGCTGTCTCGGATGCATTAGTGACGAAGAAGAAAATTGCGAGAATAATAAATTGAAGAATCGGATAAAGGGAAGAATCACACGCATCGTACATTCTACGTATCTCTTTTTGTAAAGCAAAGTTTTTCCTTGTAATATAATTAGGTAGCATTATTCATATGTAACTCTTTCATTGGAAGATGGATAACACACTCTAGCATCTTCCAAGCTGGGGAAAGATGTTTAAATTTTAATTCTGCGGCGCATGAGATTTTCATAAATGAAGAAATCTATTGATCTTGCCTTATCATTTTGGTGGTCTTCTAAGCTTGACCTTCCTTTGCCATTGCCTAATGGCAAATGTACGCCATAAGGTTCGTCCCATTCATTTACTCATTCATTGTTGCCAACACACGTCCCTCCATTGGCTTCCCAAATTTTTTCCACACTAGCATTTAGCCATTTCTTGGCCCTCCATGATGATACATGCCAAATATGGATCTTTGAATTTTATTATTCCATGATTTGTAGTAGTTCCTTTCTCTATCAAACTCCTCCGACCTAGGCATGTGCATTGTTCTCCATCTCATTGTTGTCCGAAAATCATCGCCTTATATACGCTCCCACACCTAGCCCGATTAAGCTTGATGCAAAGTATTTGCACAATATGGCATCGCCATGCCAAACGACTGCCGATGGCTTCATCATGCTGTTGTTTAACAAGTCACTAGTTCCAAACGCGCTTTTTAGCAAAGCATGCCAACCATGCTAGTTCTCTCGCACTCTTCCACGATTTTGCTGCCTCCTTTCTCCATTGAATGGCAAATCATGCCTAAGCGTGCACACCATCCCAAGCCAGCGGATCGTTTTGGCGCCGATTTTCTTCATCATTTCTCATTCCTTGATGATGCTTGCAAACTTCCGTGCAACCTAGGCCTATGCCAATGGCCACGCATGCCATTGGCACATGCCAACACGCATCGATTTATAAATCCCCGGTAGCTTTCAAGTATTCATACTCGCGACACTTCCTTGATTTCATATCCTCCTATCGTCATCCGGTCGTGCGACTTTCATTGGTCTTGGCAATTGTTGTTGTCGCCACGCATGCAAGCACCCTTACCGGGTATGCAACCCTAGGCACATGCCATGCCACACGCAGGTGGCGCGCATGCCGTTTAACATGCCAACACGCTGGTAGCTTTTCTTACCAAGCCGTGACCCTAATGGCCGTGCGTGCCATTGACACATGCCAACACGCATCGCCGGTAGCTTTCCTTACTGTGTCGTGACCACTAATGGCCATGCATGCCATTGGCACATGCCAACACGCACGCCTGGTAGCTTTCATACAGGTGATGTGACCCTAATGGCCACGCATGCCATTGGCACATGCCATCACGCATCATTGGTAGCTTTCCTTACCAGTGCCGTGACCTAATGGCCACGCATGCCATTGGCACATGCCAACAAGCATCATTTGGTAGCTTTTCTTACTTGGCAGTGACCCTAATGGCCACGCATGCCATTGGAACATGCCAACACGCATCGCTGGTAGCTTTTCTTACTGTGCCATGGCCCTAATGGCCGAGCATGCCATTGGCACATGCCAACATGCTCGCCGGTAGCTTTCATTACCTAGCCGTGGTCCTAATGTTCGTGCGTGCCATTAACACATGCCAAACACGCACTTTGGTATCCTAACTTGCAAGCCGTGCAACCTAGGCCAACTTGGACGCACGTTCCATTGGCACATGCCAAAACCCACATTTGGTAGCCTAACTTGCAAACCGTGCAACCTACCACCAAGGCATTCCGCACATGCCATTGGCACATGCCACACACGCCACTAGCGTTCTCCGGCATTGCCACTTACACTCAACGTGCAACCTACCACCAAGGCATTTCCGCACATGCCATTGGCACATACCACACACGCCACTAGCAGGCTCCTGGCATTGCCACTTGCACTCAAGGTGCAACCTACAACAAAGGCATTCCGCACATACCATTGGAGCTACCGCCAAGAATGCCAGCCTGAGAACACATCCATCAACGATGTTAGCAGGGTGCTCTCCCAATAACGTTGTTGCATCACCTAATGACTACAAAGAACATCGAATGTACTCCCTCAAGCGTAACACCGCCAATCACTGAGGAATAATGGTGCCTCCTCTAGTGTCTCCGCAACCCTCTAATCACGGCAACTAAAATATCTCTTGGGTGTCACGCCACCAATCACTGAGGTTCAGAGCCGCCCTACGGCACCTAATGCTTAAGCCTAGCATGGCGCCTCCGACCACAACTAAGGTTCCAACTACCCACCGACGGGACGAGAGACTGAGGAGGGACTTGGAGGAAGTCGTCCTTATGTCACCATCGCTGATTTGATGGAACGACAAGAGATGCTCTCGGAGAGCCCATGCGGATATGGTTTCAACGCAAAAGGAGGTACTCGTCTTTCTCAAGACCACCGACAGAGCGACTACCACGTGAGTCGCGTCCTCCGTGAGCCGCTTATGAACGTCTCCAACAACCACGCCCACCTCGGCCTCCACGCCTCCACGGATGAGGAAACTCGCTAGAATCCCGTTGGAAAGAAATCAGCCGCCCTAATTGATCACGCGAGAAGATCCGGGAACAACTTCTCCGCAACCGAATCAAGAATGATGAATTGACGTCATCATCACCAACCCTCTTATTTTTACCATCCGAAATGCAATTGTAAACTCAAAATTGATGGAACGAGAGATCGGAGGGACCAGAGGAAGTCTTCCTTATGTCACCATCGCTGATTTGATGGAACGACAGGAGATGCTCGCCAGAGCCAAGACGGATATGGTTTCAACGCAAAAGGAGGTACTCGTCTTTCTCAAGACCACGACGGAGTGACTACCACGTGAGTCGCGTCCTCCGAGCCGCTTAGGAACGTCTCCAACAACCCCGACGCAAAGACACCTCGGCGGAGCACGCCTCCACGGATGAGGAAACTCGCTAGAATCTCGTTGGAAAGAAATCAGCCACCCAACTTCGTCACACGAGAAGATCTGTAACAACTTCTCCGCAACCGAATCAAGAATGATGAATTGTACGTGCATCATCACCAACCCCCTTACCCATCCGAAATGCAATTGTAAACTCAAAATTGATGGAACGAGAGACCGGAGGGACCGGAGGAAGTCGTCCTTATGTCACCATCGTTGATTTGATGGAACGCGGGAGATGCTCGCGGAGCCAGGGACGGATATGGTTTCAACGCAAAAGGAGGTACTCGTCTTTCTCAAGACCGACGGAGAGCGACTACCACGTGAGTCGCGTCCTCCGAGCCGCTTAGGAATGTCTCCAACAACCCCGACGCCTTGCACCTCGGCGGAGCACGCCTCCAGGGATGAGGAAACTCGCACTAGAATCCCGTTGGAAAGAAATCAGCCGCCCAACTTCGTCGCGCGAGAAGATCCGGAACAACTTCTCCGCAACCGAATCAAGAATGATGAATTGGACGTGCATCATCACCAACCCCCTTACCCATCCAAAATGCAGAGAATCCCTCTCCCAAGGGGGTACTCTTCTCCTCAATTCACCCTGTACGATGGTACCGGGAGTGCACATGAGCATGTCTCCCGTTTCCTGGAATCCCTAGGTGAACATGAATATAATCACGTTCTTCGTTTAAGGGAATTCTCAAAATCACTTACCGGAAGGGCGTATACATGGTACAACAACATCCCACCGAACAACATTCCCAACTGGAGTAGCATGGTCACTGCGTTTTACAAGAAATACTTCTTCGTGTCTGAACAAGTTACTTTCTCAGACCTCGGAAGAATGTACCAGTGGGATAACGAACATCCGAATGATTTCGTCAAAAGGTTGTGGTTCAAGCACTTGACCTGTCACGACCCAAACGTGACCGAGCAACAACCGGTGAACGCGTGCATCAATGGTATGGTTCCTATTTACCGCGCCTTGCTAGAGAACTTGCGCTTCCAAACATTCTCCGAACTCCATGAAGCCGCCGGACGATCAAAGAACATACCGGCATTACTGGAAAGAGCTAGGCCAACTCGAACCGAAGACACGCGTGAAACTCGCGGGAGTAGACGCCTCATCAGCAAGCAATTTAATGCCGGCTCATCCTCCGTGAACATAGTAAACGAAAGGGGAAAAAGGAAAGCCCCAACTACGAGCCACCAGCCAAAACGTGAAGCGCCGGCGTAACGGGAACCCCCGCCACGAAAGACCGTCACTAAAACTCCCATGCAGCATCATGAGACCGAAGGAAATACCCTTGATTTCCCGTTTCCCATCGAGGAGGTGATTGACCTCCTAGAAGCCTGGGTTCAAGATGATGTTATCAGACTGCCACCTCCCAGACGTCCACCAACTGAGGCTGAGATGGCGAACCCCAAGTACTGCCATTACCACAGGTTCGTTCACCACCCGACCAACGATTGCAACAGACTAAAGCATATTGACAAAGAAAGGATAGAAGCGGGAGAACTCCAACTAGGAGACGAAAGAGTGCATCGAGACCCACTCCCAATAAGAAACTGCGGGTCCTCTGGGGACTCCGTGCACGAGACTATACAATCCATGATGCAACATGTATGCGAAATTCTCTATCTTTCCAAGGTGCAACGCCAAGATATTTTCGCAGCTCTCAATCGCGTTGTATCCGGCAAACGACTTTTTCACTCCTCGGAAACCACGCCAGGGGCCCAAGCTTTCCAAACAGGCGGAACCAAAAAGGAGAACTGGGGACTGCTGACCACGTCCCGTTTAAGAGGTAAAGAATTTGACGACACGCTCATCGACACGGCCTCTGACCACAACATCATTACTTTCAAGACACTAAAGGCAGCAGGATTTACAAAACAAGACGCTACCTATTCCCCGCCCGTGATTAAGAACTTGAGAGGAGAAACTTTGAACGCGCATGGCTACATCAACCTAGAGATCAAGATGGGAGACGATATAACGCATAACAAATTCCACATTGTCAAAGAACTAGATCATGAAATGATATTGGGACGCTTATGGGTGCTCGACAACAAAGCGAAATTGGATGTGCACCCTCCGCCGACGTCCACGCCCCGAAGGAATTTCAACAAATCATCCCACTGGTTATCGCATCAACGAACTATTGAAGGAACCCAGACATCCGGAGAGGACCCGTTGGCGCTAGCTGATGGTTTTCAAATGCAAGTAAGTCTGACCGAGAAACCTTTTTTGCAACCAGTCTTTCCTCCCCCATTCCGTCATGGGGACTAAGCGATGACATCGCACGAACGCTGGCCAAGAAATGTGAATGGGAAGTGGACCATTTGAACACTTTGCAAGAAGCTTGGAAACTTCTATTGAAACCAATGAAGCCAAGACTCAAACGGTTTCACGACGTCTGAACCCGTTTTCAATCGGAGATGTAGTGGTTAAGGAAAGCTCGTTTCAAGTTGGGAGGATGACAGTAAAAATGGCTATTCAAACCGATTCGCCCAATGAAAGAGAAGACGATCTGTATACAGGTTGCGGATACCCTTTAGGGAGGATATTGCAAGCTCATCAATGCAGACACACCTGAAGGCGTGATAATTCACTCGCGATGGCTCAAGGCCTCAAATCCCTAAAATGATGTACTTCCCAGTCACTCCCCCTTTTAGTATTTCCTTTAACAATTCCTCTTAGTAGTTGTAATCCCCCCAAGATGAATACACCGTTTGTATTTTTCCCTGGGGATTCCCTTTTCCGTCAAAAAAAAGGGGCATAAATACATCTCTTTCCAAGCAAATTCTCCAGATATCAGAGAAATACATCAGATAAACCCAGAAAACCATTGCAGAGCCATCATACCACGATCTCTTTCAAAAAATATATATGAAGCAAATTGATTGATGATGAAGAAGAAGGAAAAGATGAGTTTAAGAAAAAAAAAACATTAGGGGAACTAAGCAGCTAACAGAAATAACAAAAGGGAGGAACTAGCCCTCGAAGGATGGAGCACAAGTCCCCTCGGGCAAGGCTATCTTCAAGCATGTCCCCCAGCAATCCCTCGGGCAACAAAGGTTCCATTCAACGGTGTTAGCAGCAACAACCTCAACATACCATCCCGAAGCAACCACAAAGAAGCAGCAGCAGTGTCCTCCCCGACGACCGGTCCAGCATACGCCACCACCATGACCCCTCCGGTATCACCAACGACACCTTTGGCATCAACTTCAAAGGCTATTTCGTTTCCGTCATATGCTCATTCGAAGGTTTTCTCATTGACACTTCGAAGAAAGTTTTTTGATTCATCCGCATCAAAATCAAGAATCATGGCGCTCTCCTCCAAGAGCCTCACACGTTCGCTTTTCCGTCGCTTCGACCTAGAAACAGTTCGATCCGCCCCATACCCGGACCGAGGAAAGGCTTTGCCGCACTGAAACTTCTCAATATGCCAAGACTCTTCCTCGTTCTCTCGCCCCTCCTCCATGCTCACTGAACCCAAGAAAGTCCGAACATGCACCTGTTCTTCATGGGGATAGATGGAAGGGAGGTCCTTAATGATTTCACTAGGTTCATGGAACAGAGATTCAATCCCAACCAATGCCTCCTCAAGAGAAGAAGATCGATCTCCGCCAATTCTGAAGTCCTTCTCCGAAGAGTTAAAGGCGCGGCCATCCCTGGAGGGTCCCATCATACACTGCAAAAAATGGGGAAAATGATCAAGTTCCATCCTATCTATACACATATAAAAAGAGGATAACATGAACGAGAGAAGAAGAAGAAAACATACTGGGTATGATCTTCTTAGCCCGAATAACCCTAGTCGGGGTGCTTTTGCAAGAGTCGGACCTCGCGCCTTCACTTGGAGAATCTGGCTGTTTAGAGGATGATTCGTCTCTAGGAAAAGAAAGAAACTCAACAAGAAGAACCTTTTCTCAAACAAGGGAGACGGTACAATTGCATTGGGTATGAATACGGAACCTTAAAAAAGGAAAGGAAGCAATGAGGGACATAACATTTCCAGATTTTAGCATGGATAATGCCCTGATTGAAGCCGCGCGTGAAGAAAGGCAAAATAAGGAAACTTTGCTATATGTAGAAACACCTACTCCCTCCTTGTTTACACCGGTCCCATCAAGCTCGCGCCAGTTTCCCAATCTCCCAAGCCACACCGGTCCCACCAATTGCGCCAACTTCCCAATGACCGCCCAAGTCGCGCCAGACTAGCACGATCATCTTCCCACCTTCTTGCCGGTCCCACCAGCTAGCACGCTCAGTTTGCCAACTCGCGTCAACTTCTCGATGCCGCCCAGCTTCCTGTCTCTCAATGATGCTGACTTCCCAATTGAGCCATCCTCCCGATTTGTGCAAAACTGCCAGAGGCAAGGATTCCAAATCCTATTTATAAAAAGGTCAGACAAGCCTCCTCAATTCTCTTTACGATTTACTGCTGATAGTTTGTCACCATCTTATGCTTACCTCGCAACAAAGCTCCTGTTCCGAGCTAAGCATGGGACTTAATGTTGATGGTGGTTTTTAAACAAAGGGTAAAATCATAAAACCCCAAATAACCTAATGTCACCGGTGACACATTTATTAGAACATTTAATACATGTAGTCAGTAATTAATAGGGGGTATTTTTTCAAATTAGGGTTACAACGAGCAAAACCCTAATTCACCTTCGTGCCAATGGCAAATCATGCCAGCCACACCTAGCCCAAGCTAGCCGCGCCATGCCAAACACACTCTGCCTTGGCCCTAGCTATGCTAGTCACACCAAACGCGCCAAAGCATGCCAACCATGCTAGCCGCACCCTCCGTGCCAATGGCAAATCATGCCGCCCATACCTAGCCCAAGCTAACCGCGCCATGCCAAACACACTCGCCTTGGCCCTAGCTATGCTAGTCACACCAAACGCGCCAAAGCATGCCAACCATGCTAGACGCACCTCCGTGCCAATGGCAAATCATGCCAGCCACACCTAGCCCAAGCTATCCGCGCCATGCCAAACGCACTCTGCCTTGGCCCTAGCTATGCTAGTCACACCAAACGCGCCAAAGCATGCCAACCATGCTAGCCGCACCTCCGTGCCAATGGCAAATCATGCCAACCACACCTAGCCCAAGCTAGACGCGCCATGCCAAACGCACTCGTGCCTTGGCCCTAGCTATGCTAGTCACACCAAACACGCCAAAGCATGCCAACCATGCTAGCCGCACCTCCGTGCCAATGGCAAATCATGCCAGCCCACACCTAGCCAAAGCTAGCTTTGGCGCCATGCCAAACACACTCTGCCTTGGCCCTAGCTATGCTAGTCACACCAAATGCGCCAAAGCATGCCAACCATGCTAGCCGCACCTCACGTGCCAATGGAAAATCATGCCAGCGCCACACCTATCCCAAGCTAGCCGCGCATGCCATGCCAAACGCACTCGCCTTGGCCCTAGCTACGCTAGTCACACCACGCCAAGCCAAGCACTTACCTTGGCCCTAGCCACGCCATGCCAAAATGGCGCCCGCACCTAGGCTTGCAAACCGTGCAACCTAGGCCAAATGGCCACGCATGCCATTGGCACATGCCAACACGCATCATTTGGTAGCCTTCCTTACCAGGGCCGTGACCCTAATGGCCACGCATGCCATTGGCACATGCCAACACGCATCACTCGGTATCTTTCCTTACCATGCCGTGACCCAAATTGGCCACGCATGCCATTGGCACATGCCAACACGCATCACTGGTAGCTTTTCTTACCAAGCCGTGGCCCTAATGGACGTGCGTGCCATTGACACATGCCAACACGCATCGCTGGTAGCTTTCCTTACCAGGCCGTGACCCTAATGGCCATGCATGCCATTGGCACATGCCAACACGCATCGCTGGTAGCTTTCCTTACTGCGTGTAGTGACCCTAATGGCCACGCATGCCATTGGCACATGCCAACATGCATCCTTTGGTAGCTTTTCTTACCAAAGGCCGTGACCTAATGGCCACGCATGCCATTGGCACATGCCAACACGCATCGCATGTTTGGTAGATTTTCTTACTGCCATTGGCACATGCCAACACGCGTGGCCCTAATGGGCCCTAATGGAGCATGCCATTGGCACATGCCAACACGCGTCTAATGGCCACGCATGGGAGCTTTCATTACCTAGTCGTGGCCCTAATGGGCCATGCGTGCCATTGACACATACCAAACACTCACGCTGGTAGCCTAACTTGCAAGCCGTGCAACCTAGGACAACTTGGCCGTACGTGCCATTGGCACATGCCAAAACCCACGCAGGTAGCCTAACTTGCAAACCGTGTAACCTACCACCAAGGCATTCCGCACATGCCATTGGCACATGCCACACACACCACTAGCAGCTCTGGCATTGCCACTTACACTCAACGTGCAACCTACCACCAAGGCATTCCGCACATGCCATTGTCACATACCACACACGCCACTAGCAGCTCTGGCATTGCCACTTGCACTCAAGGTGCAACCCGCAACAAAGGCATTCCGCACATGCCATTGGCACATGCCACACGCGCCACTAGCAGCGCCATTTGCACTCAAGGTGCAACCAACACTCGAGACATCAACACAAACCGGGGATGCTTTCCAGGGTCTTGGTTTGGCGGTCACAGCATGCAGCGTACACTACGCTCACATTAAGAAAGCGTGAATAGGAATAAAGCGGTCAAATAAATGAGGAAATAATGGTGAAAACGTTTTCACCCATAAACACCATGAGGTTACCACCTCCTCCCATTATTTCACCCTTTACTCTCTTCTTTCATGAGGCCAGTGGTACGTTTCAATCTCGACTTGTATAAATAGGTCTTACCTATTTCCACCGGACAACGGGTCTCGGTCGGAGAAAAAAAACACTCTCGAAAAGGAAACTTTGCAAGCTCTCCAAAAAGCTTTCATCTCTTGCAAGCTTCCGAAGCTTTCACTTTCGATACAAGTCGAGACACTAATCTCCTGTAATTATTCTGGTCTCAACACCTTTCTTTGGTTCCCTCCCCAAATCAACCCTTCTCGATCCACTTTGTGACCGAATCAAGTCTGGAACGACCATTTCTTGGTTTAGGCCGGACTTGTACAGATTGATCTCTCGAATCTAGAAAGTGCTCACGTGCAGCACATTTGTTTAGGGTTTAGACCAGTTTCTCACTCACCTACCGAATTTACCAAAATCGGCGGAAACGATTTTTACCCATAAACAAATGTATAAACATTTTGCCTATAAATGCTGAGCATATCTGATAAGTGCCTAAAATAAATCTTTCGAATATTGATTTCTTATGATTTTCTTAGCTATTTTTCTTGTATTTTTGTATATTACGTTGCTTTCGAGTTTTATAGGCATTTTGGAGTCATCGGAGTAAAAGAAGAAGGATAAGGTATAAAATGAGCAAAACTGAATTTCATAGGCAAGTGCTATTTGGAGCCCAGTCGAGGATAAGGGACAACCAGATGAGTGATACACTAAGGACAGACTGCAGATCGTTAAGGGGCGCCTCATCCTTCCTTACAACTATTCTAGGTCGAGCACAGACGAGACAGTTCGTAATTTCAATTTATTTCTTGTGACAAGAGCAGCAGCTGCACCAAGTCATGCCTCCGTTCAAGCCATGGTTCTCGTGGGAGAATTCCAAGGACTAAGACAAGTTATTGACGCCGAGATGGACACAGAGGTTGGGTCGAATCTATTTTGTTTTGAAAACCGGGTTTCACCGAAGAAATGTTACAGGGAAGAAGGTATGTCACTGCCATCGATTCACAGAATGAAAGAGATGGAGATTGAGGGTCTGTCAGCGATTAGATTTCGAAGTCAAGAATAAATTGGAGTTGGGTTTTGTTCAAGTGTGAATTTCAGCAAGGGAGAAAGCCAAATAGGAGAAATACTTAACTAGATTTCTCTACCTCTCCGTACAGTGAGTAGTGATGGTTGTCGTCGATTTGAGAAGGATTGCTGAGTATTACAGAGCAGTATGATTGATAAATGATTATTAGAGTCTGTGAATGTCTGAAATATTACAGGGAAGGAGTTATGTGTGATCTCCAACATACAAACAGCACACAGCCTTCACCAGTAAGCAAGACGCACATAACCTGTTCGATAAAATGCTTGAACCAAGTTCAGTGCCAAAATAGTTGGATGATACTTGCCAGCAGCTATCCATGAGTCTGTGGGTCTCATTGAAGAGTGCTTAGAAGAACATGGGTCCATGAAGTTTATGATGTGATACAATTTCATTGTTAGTAAGAGACAATTTCGAAGGGTTTGACAAAGTTCAGAGATCAAGACGAAGCAGCAAGAAGTGGTACAATTCTACAACAAATAAGGTGGTTGACAAAAAGCCTGACAGTCCAGTTCTACACAAAGTTATTTCTGTTGGTTGCCATGGGACATATAGGTCTTTAGCCAGGGGTTGAGGTTAAGTTATAGCTGAACTATAAGCCGAGGCAGTAAACCAAGGTCCTGTTGCCAAGAGTTCAAGCCCGCAAAGTGTAAATCCTTATGGATGGTCGAGATTGGTTTGTGAATTTAGTTTCAGCCGAGAAGTCAGGGAATAAGGAATTCTGCTGCCATTGAGCGAGTCGTTGGACATTGAAATTGGGTATTGAAGGGCTGAGATTGAGAGTAATTTAGAAGTTCGAATGATTCATGAATATGGGTTAGTTAGGTCCCGGATTTGCAGGAACCAAAACAAGAAAGTTGAGCTATAAAAAGGAATCAAGAAAGCTACGGGATCATCTCATAACCCTCGCGACTGTTTTCCACCACCAACAAGGAGGAGCTTTGCTCCTCTCCGAAACCCTCCACCCAGTTCATTCATTGCATCACCACCCACCTGCATACACAACATATCACCTGCATCTCCACCATCTTTCCCACCTGCATACTTCCATCACCATCTGTACCTGCATCTCCACCAGCATATCTTCATTAGCATCTCATATATCCACTTGCATACCAACCTGCATATCCATCACCACCAGTCTTTTGCATCTATTTGAAACCTCCAGTCGCAGTTCACCTTCCATCACCATCAGGTCCTTATCCAAGTCTGCAACAAACGTCACAACTACTCCATACAGTTCACATCTCACTACCACCAGTTCGCCTCCAGCAATCACCTTCAACTGTTTGTAGCAGTACATGTACTTGGACCTGCGAGCACAATAACAGCAGAATACCACTTCAACAACACTTGTTCCATCTACAACACCAAGCAAGCATTCGTACCTCCAGTTCATACGCCACCACCGTATCGCCAGTCCACAACATCATTCCACTACCACCTGCCGCTGCTTGGGTTTGCTAATTTGGTTTCAAAGTTGTAGTTTGTTTGCTGTTTTGCTTGTTATTCACCATGAACTCCAGTAGCTAATTGCATCCTGAATAGGGACGATTTTGATGTCCGGAACTTGAATCCGAAGTGATATTTAAACTGCTTTGTTATCTTGCAATTTACTTGTTATTGCTTATTCTCTACGGTGCTAATAGTGTTTATGAATTATTTCCCAATCGTTTGAGTTGCAAATTGAATGGTTTCTTGATATTTCTAATGCTAGTTGAGACCTCTTCGAGCCGTAGTTGTCTAGAAACTCTTAATACAAGTAGTAATATGTGGTTATTGACGATGGGATTTTGTTAAGTAATCATATGTATTGAAATGACACTAGTAGATGAATCGAGCTTATGTATTTGTCACTAGGAATAGCCTATCTCACGGAACTTAAAGCATTTGTTTAAGTCACACCTAGAGAGCGTACTTCTAGGAAACTTGGAAAGTAGAATCCGGTAGTCGAGCGCTTCAGTGTCCGGTGAATTAAGAGATTGAAAGACCAGACCAATTAGACCAACCGAATTTTATAAAAAAAGAATGAAAAATGAAAAAAAAGAAAAAAGAAAGAAAGAAAGAATGAAAAAATGACACTTGGATAGCAATATGTGTGTGTTCTCCCTGTCTCCGTCGCCTAAACAAGCGTGGAATGCAGGATCCATGGGAATTACCATGTAATCTACTGACAAGAAGCATGCACTTGGATCAAAAAGATCTAATCATGTTGTCGAGAAAAAAAAAAGAAAAAGGAAAACAAAAAAAAAAATTGAAAAAAAAGTAAAAGAAAAAAAAAGTTATTATTATTATTGTTTAATAAAATCGACCGCTGGTTCCCTTGTATTTGCCAGTCGAGTTGATCTAGAATTAGGATTATCGACCACTGGTTCCCTTGTATATGCCAGTTGAGTTGATATTAGTATTCAAACCAGTATCTCAATCCATTAGGATTCATAGGTTCATTTTGGCAGTGACCTTCAGACAGATATGGGAAATACCGTTTACTTTAGTCAACATCGCAACCATCTATCTCTATATCCATCTTCTTAATATATTCATGTGTGATTGTGGTTAGTTAGATTCCGAGTATTGGGGTTTGTTCGACTTTCTGAGTAGAGCTTTGTTTACTTATATATGAATTGGATTTGCATCAAGGTACCTCCTCCTGTAGTCATTTTGGATTCGTTCATAGATTTTTCACAGGTAGCTGGAATTTGAAGTAAAAGGTTTTGTAGGTATACCTCTTGTAAACCTTCATGAGACTATAACTCGTCCACTAGGGACACCTAGGGGTTTAAAGGCTTGTTATTTATGCTAAAAGTAACCGTAGCCTCGAAGACACGGAGTTGTTGTATTTTAGTTTCATTTAGTTTGCTTGAGGACTAGCAAAGAATAAGTGTGGGGGAATTTGATAAGTGCCTAAAATACATCTTTCGAATATTGATTTCTTATGCTTTTCTTAGCTATTTTTCTTGTATTTTTGTATATTACGTTGCTTTCGAGTTTTATATGCATTTTGGAGTCATCGGAGTAAAAGAAAAAGGAAAAGGTATAAAAGGAGCAAAACTGAATTTCATAGGCAAGTGTTATTTGGAGCCCACTGAGGATAAGGGGCAACCAGATGAGTGATACACTAAGGACAGACTGCAGATCGTTAAGGGGCGCCTCATCCTTCCTTACAACTATTCTAGGTCGAGCACAGACGAGACAGTTCGAAATTTCAATTTCTTTCTTGTGACAAGAGCAGCAGCTGTACCAAGTCATGCCTCCGTTCAAGCCATGGTTCTCGTGGGAGATTGCCAAGGACTAGGACAAGTGATTAACGCCGAGATGTACATAGAGGTTGGGTCGAATCTATTTGGTTTTGAAAACCAGGTTTCACCGAAGAAATGTTGCATGGAAGAAGGTATGTCATTGCGATCGATTCACAGAATGGAAGAGATGGAGATTGAGGGTCTGTCAGCGATTAGATTTTGAAGTCAAGAAGAAATTGGAGTTGGGTTCTGTTCAAGTGTGTATTTCAGCAAGGGAGAAAGCCGAATAGGAGACATACTTAACTAGATTTCTCTACCTCTCCGTACAGTGAGTAGTGATGGTTGTCGTCGATTTGAGAAGGATTGATGAGTATTACAGAGCTGTATGATTGATAAATGATTATTAGAGTCAGTGAATGTATGAAATGTTGCAAGGAAGGAGTTGTGTGTGATATACAACATACAAACAACACACAGCCTTCACCAGTGAGCAAGACGCACACAACCTGCTCGATGAGATTCCTGAACCAAGTTCAGTGCCAAAATAGCTAGATGAGACTTGCCAGCAGCTAGCCATGAGTCTGTGGGTCTCATTGAAGAGTGCTTAGAAGAACATGGGTCCATGAAGTTTATGCTCTGATACAATTTCATGGTTAGTAAGAGAGAATTTCGAAGGGTTTGACAAAGTTCAGAGATCAAGACGAAGAAGCAAGAAGTGGTACAATTCTACAACAAATAAGGTGGTTGACAAAAAGCCTGACAGTCCAGTTCTACACAAAGTTATTTCTGTTGGTTGCCATGGGACGGATAGGTCTTTAGCAGGGGTTGAGGTTAAGTTCTAGCTGAACTACAAGCCGAGGCAGTAAACCAAGGTCATGTTGCCAAGAGTTCAAGCCCGCAAAGTGTGAATCATTATGGCTGGTCGAGATTAGTTTGTGAATTTAGTTTCAGCCGAAAAGTCAGGGAAGAAGGAATTATGCCGCCATTGAGCGAGTCGGTGTCCATTGGAATTGGGTATTGAAGGGCTGAGATTGAGAGTAATTTAGAAGTTCGAATGATTCATGAATATGGGTTAGTTAGGTCCCGGATTTGCAGGAACCAAAACAAGAAAGTGGAGCTATAAAAGGGAATCAAGAAAGCTACATGATCATCTCATAACCCTCGCGACTGTTTTCCACCACTAACAGGGAGGAGCTTTGCTCATCTCCGAAACCCTCCATCCAGTTCATCCATTGCATCACCACCCACCTGCATACACAACATATCACCTGCATCTCCACCATCTTTCCCACCTGCATACTTCCATCACCATCTGTACCTGCATCTCCACCAGCATATCTTCATTAGCATCTCATATATCCACTTGCATACCAACCTGCATATCCATCACCACCAGTCTTTTAAATCTATTGGAAACCTCCAGTCGCAGTTCACCTTCCATCACCATCAAGTCCTTATCCAAGTATGCAGCAAACGTCACAGCTACTCCATACAGTTCACATCTCACTACCACCAGTTCGCCTCCATCAATCACCTTCAACTGTTTGCATCAGTACATTTACTTGGACCTGCGAGCACAATAACATCAGAATACCACTTCAACAGCACTTGTTCTATCTACAACACCAAGCAAGCATTCGTACCTCCAGTTCATACGCCACCACCGTATCGCCAGTCCACAACATCATTCCACTACCACCTGCCGCTGCTTGGGTTTGCTAATTTGGTTTCAAAGTTGTGGTTTGTTTGCTGTTTTGCTTGTTATTTACCATGAACTCCAGTAGCTAATTGCATCCTGATTAGGGACGATTTTGATGTCCGGAACTTGAATCCTAAGTGATATTTAAACTGCTTTGTTATCTTGCAATTTATTTGTTATTTCTTATTCTCTACGGTGCTAATAGTATTTATGAATTATTTCTCAATCGTTTGAGTTGCAAATTGAATGGTTGCTTGATATTTCTAATGCTAGTTGAGACCTCTTCGACCCGTAATTGTCTAGAGACTCTTATTTCTAATGCAGTGCTCTGACAAACCGGAAAAGATATGCTGGTTTCAAAACCGAAAATGTACGCAAACCATAAAAGATCTGTGAGTTCCTGAACCCATTTTTGTCTTGAGTGTATACAAACCCGGTACACGTACCATGATAATAATATTCACGAACAGGTACAATACACGTACTTACCCTGTCGAATATTTTCAGACGCATCAGAATTATTTCCATGAGATAATCGGCATTTGAACAACTCTATAAAAACACTATCTAGACATGATTGATCACATGTGTGACGCGAGATTAAAGTCTTAAAGTGTTATATGAAAATGGTTAAGCTTATCTTTCAATTGGCTAGTTTTGGCTAACCTTAATGAACATGTTATTGTACACAGTTCGGTTAATGTCCATCCTAACCAGAGTGTATATTCTGTTATGTTAATCTCAAGTCAATTTTTTTTTATCTAAGGGTGATTATTGATTGCTTGATTCCAAAGCTACCTTAACCTTGATAGTCTATATAAGGGGAACCTCAAACAGCTAGGATCTTTGAATCCCTGACACTATTCTTGTGTGTCCAAGTTGTAAACTAGAGTCGTCCTCTCCTTAAAGTTTAAACCCTTTTAGGGTTAAGCGACTAAAAAGACTTCATAGGGAATTGTGAAGCCAGGTTCAACTATCTTTATCTTGATAGTTCGTATATCCTGATCTTGCTTCGATTGTCGAGCCTTGCTCCAACAAACAAGATAGATAGTAATCACAAAGTATCTTCATCTCAGGCTTTGTGATTCCACAAGTTTATACTTGTGAGGTGAATCATAATCTAGACTGCTCTTCGGGAGTCATAGGACCTGATTTTGAGGTTTGCTAGACTTTGTCTATTGTAATTGGTTTCCTACCTCACCTTGATCTTTGATCAGAACGAAAATCACATATAGGCTTACATGTGGGAGGCAGATATGTTTGTTGGGATGTCAGCTAAGGGAATCAATTGCGCGGAATCCTGCTGGGATTCAAGAGGCGTAAGGAGCGTGACTGTAACTGAATTGCTGTGACTATTTAATTCGGTCTCAACTACATTCCAGTCAAGTTCTTATAGTAGGCTAGAGTACTCAGAGTCTTAATACGCTTTGGTGTTCAAATCTGGACAAGGCCTAGGGGTTAATCGCATTTACAGTTTCCTCGTTAATAAAATTTCTAGTGTCGTGTTATTTATTTTTCCGCATTATATTGTTTATCTTTATAATTGAAATATCACAGGATGTACGTAAATCAATCATAGTAGATATATCCATCCTTGTTTGATGGATACGACTTGATTGATCTTGGATATTGATCTTTGGAATCGTCCAAGTACTCTCACGGAATAATCGGGTTCCTGAGACTTTGTCTCTGTTTACATCCCGATTGTGAGTGAAAGAGATATAAGATCTTCAAATAATTCCTGATTGAGATTCATTAAGTTGAACTCTCGGAATTGTATTCGATTTTAGTCCATACACGTTGCCTAGAAAAAGTTGGTGGTGTATTTTGGTAGCCCCCACGTTTTCAATATATACCGTTCTCATAAGAGCTAAGGAAAACATCATGACCGAATCAACTGATGAGTTTGAATTAAGGGGAAACATTAAATGTGAAAGATATGCGTGCATGATTATGTTTGTCATAAGCAAGTGGAGAGTGAAGATAAACTGAGAAATGAGCCTTGAAAATAGCAAGCCATATTGTGCGAGCCCAACATCCTAAGCCATGGCACATATCAGAACAAGAGAAATAACGAGCTCGTACAAGAATACCCGAATAGTAAGATGCACTCGCACGAGGATATACGATTCAGATGAGATTTGCACTTAAAAGGGTGCATATAGTAAGATGTTTTATGTAATAGCAAAATGTGATGTTGTTGATGGTGGTTTTTAAACAAAGGGTAAAATCGTAAAACCCCAAATAACCTAATGTCACCGGCGACACATTTATTAGAACATTTAATACATGTAGTCAGTAATTAATAGGGGGTATTTTTTCAAATTAGGGTTACAACGAGCAAAACCCTAATTCACCTCCGTGCCAATGGCAAATCATGTCAGCCACACCTAGCCCAAGCTAGCCGCGCCATGCCAAACGCACTCTGCCTTGGCCCTAGCTATGCTAGTCACACCAAACGCGCCAAACCATGCCAACCATGCTAGCCGCACCTTCGTGCCAATGGAAAATCATGCCAGCCACACCTAGCCCAAGCTAACCGCGCCATGCCAAACACACTCTGCCTTGGCCCTAGCTATGCTAGTCACACCAAACGCGCCAAAGCATGCCAACCATGCTAGCCGCACCTCCGTGCCAATGGCAAATCATGCCAGCCACACATAGACCAAGCTAGCCGCGCCATGCAAAACGCACTCTGCCTTGCCCCTAGCTATGCTAGTCACACCAAATGCGCCAAAGCATGCCAACCATGCTAGCCGCACCTCCGTGCCAATGGCAAATCATGCCAGCCACACCTAGCCCAAGCTAGCCGCGCCATGCCAAACGCACTCTCGCCTTGGCCCTAGCTATGCTAGTCACACCAAACGCGCCAAAGCATGCCAACCATGCTAGCCGCACCTCTGTGCCAATGGCAAATCATGCCCCCACACCTATCCCAAGCTAGCCGCGCCATGCCAAACGCACTTGCTTGGACCTAGCTACGCTAGTCACACCATGCCAAGCCAAGCCAACCACCCTTACCTTGGCCCTAGCCACGCCATGCCAAAATGGCGCCCGCACCTAGGCTTGCAAACCGTGCAACCTAGGCCAAATGGCCACGCATGCCATTGGCACATGCCAACACGCATCGCTGGTAGCTTTCCTTACCAGGCCGTGACCCTAATGGCCACGCATGCCATTGGCACATGCCAACACGCATCGCTGGTAGCTTTCCTTACTAGGCCGTGACCCAAATTGGCCACGCATGCCATTGGCACATGCCAACACGCATCGCTGGTAGCTTTTCTTACCAAGCCGTGACCCTAATGGCCGTGCGTGCCATTGACACATGCCAACACGCATCGCTGGTAGCTTTCCTTACCAGGTCGTGAACCCTAATGGCCATGCATGCCATTGGCACATGCCAACACGCACGCTGGTAGCTTTCCTTACCAGGCCGTGACCCTAATGGCCACGCATGCCATTGGCACATGCCATCACGCATCACTGGTAGCTTTCCTTACCAGGTCGTGACCCTAATGGCCACGCATGCCATTGGCACATGCCAACACGCATCGCTGGTAGCTTTTCTTACCAGGCCGTGACCCTAATGGCCACGCATGCCATTGGCACATGCCAACACGCATCGCTGGTAGCTTTTCTTACCAGGCCGTGGCCCTAATGGCCGAGCATGCCATTGGCACATGCCAACATGCTCGCTGGTAGCTTTCATTACCTAGCCGTGGCCCTAGTGTTCGTGCGTGCCATTAACACATGCCAAACACGCACGCTGGTATCCTAACTTGCAAGCCGTGCAACCTAGGCCAACTTGGCCGTACGTTCCATTGGCACATGCCAAAACCCACGCTGGTAGCCTAACTTGCAAACCGTGCAACCTACCACCAAGGCATTCCGCACATGCCATTGGCACATGCCACACACGCCACTAGCAGCTCTGGCATTGCCACTTACACTCAACGTGCAACCTACCACCAAGGCATTCCGCACATGCCATTGGCACATACCACACACGCCACTAGCAGCTCTGGCATTGCCACTTGCAGTCAAGGTGCAACCTGCAACAAAGGCATTCCGCACATGCCGGAGTGGCTGCCAAGAATGCCAGCACAGAACACATCCCTGATGTTAGCGTCTCTCCCAATAACGTTGTTGCATCACCTGCTGACTACAGTAACATCGAATGCACTCCCTCAAGCGTAACACCGCCAATCACCAGGGCCAGAGCCGCTGCCTCCTCTAGTGTCTCTGCACAGCCCTCTAATCACGGCAACGAAAATATCTCTTCGGGTGTCACGCCACCAGTCACCAGGTCCAGAGCCGCCGCTACGGCACCTAATGCTTCGTCTAGCATGGCGCCTCCGACCACAACTAAGGTTCCAACTACCCCGCCAACGGGACGAGAGACCGGAGGGACCAGAGGAAGTCGTCCTTATGTCACCATCGCTGATTTGATGGAACGACAGGAGATGCTCGCCAGAGCCCATACGGATATGGTTTCAACGCAAAAGGAGGTACTCGTCTTTCTCAAAAACCTGACAGAGCGACTACCACGTGAGTCGCGTCCTCCAGAGCCGCTTATGAATGTCTCCAACAACCCCGACGCCAGCACCTCGGCGGAGCACGCCTCCACGGATGAGGAAACTCTCGCTAGAATCCCGTTGGAAAGAAATCAGCCGCCCAACTTCGTCACGCGAGAAGATCTGGAACAACTTCTCCGCAACCGAATCAAGAATGATGAATTGGACGTGCATCATCACCAACCCTCTTACCCATCCGAAATGCAATTGTAAACTCAAAATTGATGGAACGAGAGATCGGAGGGACCAGAGGAAGTCTTCCTTATGTCACCATCGCTGATTTGATGGAACGACAGGAGATGCTCGCCAGAGCCAAGACGGATATGGTTTCAACGCAAAAGGAGGTACTCGTCTTTCTCAAGACCCTGACAGAGTGACTACCACGTGAGGCTATATTGGTAATTTAGTTATTAACAGAAAAGAAAAAAAAGTTGTCTTCGTTGAAAACGGACCAGACTAAGTTAAATGAAACCAATTAATCTTGCACGTGCATTTGCACGTGCGGAACATTCTAGTGATGTTTAAAAGAATATAATATATTATTATTAATATTATGTCTGTGAACCTGTAGCTAGGAGCATTGATCGTGCTGCACCATCTGCTGAAGGCTTTGACAGGCCTGAGTTTGTGCATGATACTGCTGGTGTTTCAACTGTCCGTGTTGCTTCAGCTGAGGGCTTTGACAGGCCTGAGATTGGGCACGATGATGTTGTCGCTTCAGCCGATTCTGCCGTGGGTCTTGCTTCATCTGTTTCCGTCGAGTCTGTTGCTCCCCGTAAGCCTGTGCCTGACATGTTTTCTTCTATGTCGCCAGAACTCCTCAACGTCGTTTTCCAGCGCCGCTTTACCACTGTTTCTAGCATCCCATTCCAGTGCAGGTTAGGTTTCTCTCGAGCCTTGAAGTCCTGTCTTGATAGTGTGCTATATAGGCCGGCTGACATGTCTGCCTGGATCAGTCTCTTGCTGCTTCCTATTTGCACATTATCCTTGTATAGACCTACCCGGTCTGTTGATAAGAAGTCCTCCAGCAGGAAACGACTTCAAGTGACAGCCATTCAACAAGCTCTGCTCACATGGAAGGAACCTATGGGCTGTTTAACCTTGATCTCTAAGTGTCTTCGCCAACCATGCCAACAATTTTCCGCCAAGAAGGACAAGGAAAAGGAGCCACAGATGGCTAATTTGACCGCTTGTCGGAAGAAGATAGGCCATGGGCATTTGCAGTCAGCGATCCGTGTCTTGTCTTCCAATGGTTTGGCACCTCGCGATGAGAGCACCTTGTCTGAATTGCAAGCTAAACACCCTACAGCTCCACCACCCGCTATTCCGGATGACATTGCAATTGGTGACTCCATAACGGTTGACTCGAGGGCTGTCTTTGGGGCCATTAAGAGTTTTCCTAGAGGTACTTCTTGTGGTCGAGACGGTTTGCGTGCTCATCATTTAGTCGACGCTTTGAGTGGAGCAGTGCAGGCTATTCTTGAACAGTCAGTTGGTAGCTTCGACATTGGGGTTGTCAACCTTCGGCTGGCAGGTAAGTGTCCTAAAGTCTTAGGAGAGCTTATTGCTAGTGCGCCACTTACACCTTTGCTCAAACCCGGGGGTGGCCTTAGAACAATTGAAGTTGGTACTATTTGGCGTCGTTTGGTCTCTAAGGTGGCTGCCTTTTCAGTAGGCAAGGACATTCAGTCTTATTTGGGGGATTATCAATTTGGCGTTGGAGTTCCGGTGGGAGGGGAAAGCATACTTCATGCAGTCAACGGTTTACTGGAGTTTAAGGGTCTTTCAAATAACATGTCAATGTTGCTTATTGATTTTTCGAATGCTTTCAACATGGTGAGTAGGTCTTATCTTCTTAAGGAGGTAAAGGCTTCATTGTCGTGTATTTTCGTTGGGTTGAATTTTGTTATGCCAGGCATGCTAATCTTTACTACGATCAATACATCCCTGCCTTCTGCACTCGGTATTCAACAAGGTGATCCTCTCGGTCCCCTTTGTTTTCCCCGACACTTCACCCTCTTGTGAAGTCCATTGCTTCTCGTTGTAAGCTTGATTTGCATGCATGGTACCTGGATGATGGTACTATCATTGGTGACACTTTGGAGGTTTCAAGGCTTTGAGTATTATTGAAACCGAGGGTCCGAGCAGAGGTCTCCATCTCAATATAAAGAAAATCGAGGTTTTCGGCCTGGCGATTGATCCACGAAGTCCGGAGGTGGGTGTTTTTCCCCGATATTGGTAGGCCTAGCAAGGGAGTTAAGCTTTTGGGTGGACCTGTGAGCTTAGATTTGGATTTTATGAGTGACATGGCGGTGAATCGTGTTAATAAAACTATTCAGCTCATGTCTGCTATCAAAAAACTCAGGGATCCCCAAAGTGAGATGTTGTTACTCCGAAACTGTGTCGGTGTATCAAGATTATATTTTGCTATGCGCACTACTAATCCGGAAGCTCTTCATCGGGCCTCTGACCTCTTTGATGACCACTTGCTACAATATTTAAGGCTTTTAATCAGGAGATGGTCCTGGTTTTGGGCCTTTGCAACAGATCGGCTACTCTTCCTATCAAGGACGGCGGGCTTGGCATATATACCATGGCTGATACTTGCACTTATTGCTATCTTGCTTCGTAGTCGTGGCCTTCGGTGCGGAAGGCGATTCTTAGTAATTCTGTCACCGGCGACTATGGGGTCGCCTACCAATTGGCTCTTGAAATTCATTGGGTATGTGGTTTGCCTTCCACTTTTTGCGTCGATAACCTTCGCCCCTCTTCTATGCACTCCCCGGGTCACTTATTTTGATGCAATCAAGAAGCAAATCCCGACCAATTTACTTTATCTGTAAGAGATTCCATTCTTTGGCAATGTAACCGGATCAAACATGCTCAAGACTACCTTTTGGCTGTTCCGATCAGTGGTTTAGATCAATGTCTTGGCCCGCATACAGGTTTAGAGCGTTGGTTTGCTATCGTCTTGGTATCCCTTTATTTGTTGAAGGCGGTTTATGCTCATGTTGCAATAGGTCTATGGATATTTTTTGGTGATCACGCGTCACTTGTGCTAACGAGGTTGGACTAAAATTCCGCCATGACTTAGTACGTGATGTAATTGCGAATATTTGTTACAAAGTCGGTGTCCATGCACGCAAGGAGGTGAATTTGGGTCTTATGACGAGATAGTAACAAGGATTTACGTCCATGGATATTCTTGTTCTCAATTGGGAAAATGGCCAAGATGTATGTATGGATGTCACGTGGGTTTCACCCTTTACTGGGTGATGGTGTTCGTTCTTTCGTCCCAGGCCAGGCCATCTCTAGAGCAATTTCGCGTAAACGCTCTAAATATTTGGATGAGTGTACCTCGCATGGTTATGGTTTGGGTGTTTTAGCTTTTACTACCTTAGGGGAACTTAGTGAGGATTTTATTTGTTTTTTCAAGCGTACGAAGAATTGTTTAGTCGGTCATGACGATTGGTAGTGGTCTAGGTAGTTTTATTTTTCATAGATTGGGTGTCGCAATTCAAAAGGAGTTGGTGCTCAGCTTGTCGCTCGGCTACCAGCTTAAAACTCTGTTTTGTACTTTACACAATAAATAGTTTTCAAAAGAATAGGTCAAAGATAAAAGTAACTAGTAGGGTTTTAATTAATTAATATTAATATTATATTACATTAATAATATCATATATTAACATTTTTAATTAATATTTTATTGTACTATATTATATATGCTAATATATTTAATTAATATTATATTATATTTATCTCATATTTAATTAATATTATATTTAAAATTAATATAAATAATATTATATTTATATGAATAATGTTATTTTTATTTAATTACTACTATCGCATTTATTAATTTACTAGTCTTTTATGTAGTTATTTATTAAAATATACATTATTAATGACAATTATATTAAAAATTATTTAAATATAATTAAATATAATTTTTTAAAGAAATTCAGTGATTCAAGAATAAATTTACCAGCAAATAATATATTAATAAATAAATATTTTGAAGAAATAAACATTTGAAAAAGTAGAATGACATAATTATCAATTTCATCAATAATCATGCTAAACACATAAATTTAGAAAGAAGGAGTTCCATTTCTAGGTAGTTTGAATTCTAGGTAGTCGGAACTCCCTAGAATTCAAACTCCTTCCATGCCAAACGCAGCCTTGGAAAAGTGAGCTTGGCTAAGGTTTATTGAGAGTCCCATGCCAAATATCTTTTCTTGTAATAAGCTTCACACCGCTAATAAAAAATTTAGATTCAAAGTGGATGTATGTAACAATGACAAACAATACCAAATAGCGTTATCCTTATTCTTAAAATTTGGTCATACGATTCAGATCTATGTTATTGTATAGCTTATGGTTACTATATTTCTCTTTGGAAATTCTATTCAGCGTCTGGAACAATTTTGGTGGAGTAGAAGCAAAGATGGGAATCGAAAGAAAATTGAAGAAAGACTGGAATTTCTAAGTTGCAAAATAAACTTATTTACCAATACAGTAGAACCTCTGTAAATTAATACTCGCTAAAATAATAATCTCGTTAAAATAATCAAATTTCTTAGTCCCTTCTTGGGCATGTAGTGCTAAAATAATAATTTCGACAATTTAATAATTTAATACGTTTAAAAAATCTCCCTTAAGTATTTATAGGTCCCAAATATTATATAAATTAATAATTATTAATAAGAAAATTGAAAAGTTTTTTATACATATCAAACTTTAGGAAAATATGCATCAATAGTTGCTTGCTACTCTTTGAAGTTCAAATCTAATTGTATTCCATCCCTAATAGTTCGAAATGCCAAGTGGTCCCAGAGTCAAGACCCAAAGTCAAATTCAATTTATTGACGTTATCAATAGAAAATATTCTCTAAATTGATTAATTATTAATTTATCTTTAAAAATAATAAATTATTAATTTTTTTTTATTACTACTAATAATAATTATTATTATTAAAATAAAGAAAAATAAAGAAAGATTACAAAGAGTTGGTGGGCAGCCTAGCAACAAGCTGGGCGCCAACACCTTTCTGAATGACAACGCCTAGTCGGTGAAAGAGGGAGCCACCTATCTTATGTTCATATCATGGCTAACTAGGCAGTTCCGCGATCTTTTTAGAAAAGAAATCATATCGTCACCTAAAACACCTAAAGTAGAAAACGCCAATACACTAAACCCGTGACCATGTGCAGAGCATTTGTCAAGGTATTTGTTGCATTTACGCATAACTGCAGCGTTAATGGCATGATTTGGGAGTGACATTGCGAGGTCTAGCACTAGTAAAGGGCGAGACCCCGTGACGTCAAAGCACATGTCTTTTCCGTCTTCCCAATTGTAAACAAGGATATCGACAGACTTTAAGGCCTTATCATTAGAAAAAAAAACCCAAGGAGGCTTCTTTGCGTGCCGCAACACCAGATTTATAGCACATATCAGCAATGACGTCCCTAACCAAATCGTGCCGGAATTTGGGTCCCACGTCTTTAGAGCAATGCAAGGCGCGATCACCAAATATGTCCATGTCTCGATGACAGCTAGAACACAAACTGCCCGGCTCAAAACTCAAAAAAATGGATACCAAAACGATACTGGAGGACGGATCTAAATTGCCTCGGACCAACAGTTTGGTTCAAACCATTGATTGGAATAGCCTTGGGAAAGTCCATAGCATGCACACTCCTATTGAACTGCCACAAGATAGAATCACGCTCTGAAAAAGTGAAGCTAGTGGGTATATTCTCCTCGACAACACCAAAGTAAATGACTGCCAATGACTTCATGAAGTGGGGGGTGTTGATACATGAAAATAATCCATCCTAAATAGATGGCCCCCTTATCCTACCAAGGGTCCCTTTTAGGATAGAGAGACTAGGGGACTAGGCCAAGCCCACTAGAATGGGATAGTTCTAGTCCATCCAAGACCACATTAAGTTGGTTGGGCTTTAGCCCAAGAGGAAAGCCTCTTAGGGTTTGGTATTAACTTAAGGAAAGGAAAATGGTAGTTTAGTAATATGTTAATCTTATGAGAATTTATTCATAAGATGGTCATTATAAAAGGGGAAAGAGGGCACACTTATGGAGATATCATTAACCCACCATTACTTCCCATAAACCTCTTTACTCCTTGGGAGTACTTTTTGTGATTATGGCTAGTTCCTCCTTCCCAAATTTTACCCTATCAACATTGCGACCATCGTGGGAGGTTCTTAGCTTCTTTTCCAAAGATGATACTCCCAAGTGCGATCCAGGAAGTACCGGTGGGCGGAGCACTCTCGAATCTGGACCATGTTTCTGTAGAAGATGTGCATGGAGAGAGTGATGATGAGATACGTTTCCGCGCAGTGGTTACCACACCCATTGTGCAAGGAGCAGGAGCATCTCAGGGTGCAGGAGCGTCCCAAAAGAAAGGGGAGATTCCTAAAGAAAAAGCCACGGCTGAAATAAGCGAGCAAGAAATGTCTGAAATGCAAGAGGAGTTAGACGCGTCCATCAAATGGAAGCAAGAACTGCGCGGGATACTAAAGCGAGTGAGGGAGCAAAATATAGTAATCCATAGAACAGTCAGTGCTAAGAATACCATCCCGGGCATAACGGAAGACGCGATTGCAAAGTACATAGAGACTAATTATCGGGTAATAAAACACGATGCCTATGACTCGTTGGAGCCACCATATTCCGTGGAAGTTGCCGACTACTTGTATCCGGAGGACTACACATCGCCAAAGTTTAAAACATATGGGGGAAAGGGGAACGCGAAAGAGCATATGAGTCGTTTCTTGTCAGCCATGAATGCATACGCGCAGGATGAAAGCCTTTGCATGCGGGAATTCCCAAAGTCGTTAACAGATAATGCTTTTACCTGGTATGATAACTTGAAACCCGGAAGTATTAGATCATGGCCCACCATGGTACAACTTTTCTTGAAGAAATTATACTCCGCCCAGAAGAGGGTCACGGCCATAGACTTAGGAAGGTGCACCCAGCGGGTAGGAGAGGAGATCGGCAAATACATCACTCGATTCCGAGAATTTACGTTAGAATGCCACGAGGATATCCCAGAGGAGCGCTTGGTGGAAATATGCATCATAGGAATGGACACTATTTTCCTCTTAAATCTCACGAACTTCAAATTTTAAACCTTTGTGGAGGTTGAAGAAGCTGCGGCCCGGATATCAGATTGTGCGGACGTTATGAATTCTGGAGCGAGCGGACACACTTGGCAAAAACATTCTATTAACGCCGCGTCTACACCAGCTTTCAATGATCAAGGAAGCGAAAAAGGAAAAGGTGGAGCTGCTTTTGGATCCTATCGTGGAGGACAGTCCGGAAGAAGAGGAGGAAGAACGGATGGAGGAAGGTCTAATCCGCCACCGCCATTATTGTGCAGTAAAGAACATATAGTAGGACTTTTGGAACAATGGGTTTCGAACAAGAAAGAAACTCTCCCGCCCGTATCAGCAGAACCTACCGCGGCGGATAAGACACACGAGCGGTATTGCCATTACCACAGAAGAGTTCACCATCCGACCATGGAATTTTATTCCCTTCGGTACATCGTGCAAAAAAAGCGAGCTAGAGACGAGTTGGAAATAGGGGAGCAAAGCATCAAGAGTGATCCGCTTCCTCAGCATCAAGTTATGATGATTTCACACGAACCCACTGAGGGAGAAGCTTGGAGACCTTGGGAGGACGCGGAAGAAGAAGAAGTCTGTGAGGTTTCTGAAACAACAATCTTTCCGGATACGAATGGAATTGCTAGCAAGTTCTCTCAGACTGTTTTGGTTAAACAATTCTTCGATTCCTTGGGTTTTAAGAAAATCAAGTCCGAGAAGCATCCAAATCTATCAAGTGATTGCGTCAGGAAGGCGTACAACCCTTTACCTAAGGAAGCTATCACATTTACGGATGAAGATATATGCTACCCAAGAGATCACCTTCGCCCTTTATACCGACAAGGCGTTTATTAAAAACAACCCCTCAAGCGAGCTTTCATAGATAGCAGAGCTTCTCTCAACCTAATTTCACTACACACACTGGAATCCTTAGGGGTGTCGAGAACAACAATTAAGATGCGCGCGACAACTGTGAGAGGATTTGGAGGACAGACCCAGACGGTGATCGGGATAGTACACATGATGATAAAGATCGGACCCATTCGGGCACTTACACCCTTCTACGTACCTGAGGATGACACTACGTTCCATGTACTACTAGGGCAAGGATGTCTCTTGAACCATAAGGTAGTAGCATCGACATATCACCAGTGTGTTAAGACTAATATTGGAGGAAAGCAATTCCGGATCCCAGCTACAAGCAACCCATTCGGACCGGAAAAAGCTTTCATGGCTGATGCAGTGTTTTACACACAACCTGTCCTAGACCAAGGGGAACAGTCGGAGCATCTCACACCACTCCCTAAGTGGGAAGATCTTCAGCCGGATGGGACCTGCCATAGGAAGTAAGAGGGCAGTAGCAGAAACAAAGAACATCCAGTTCAAACGCTTCTCGCGTTCGGAAGGAGAACATGTTTACCGCTTATAACAATTAGCCGGGGAAGCCTCCCATTGTCAACACGATTTTGCTATGACATCAGCAGATGAAGAAATGACGGAGGCGACCCCATTAATTGAAGATTCACAGGAGGAGGTAGAACTCCGTATCTCAGAATAAGAAATGATAGAAAGCTTGCCTGAGGAAAAGATAAAAGTCGATCCAACTCTTGATAGGCTAGAAGAAATAAATCTTGGCTCAGAAGACAAACCTCGCGTTGTACACATCAATAAACATTTGGAAGAAAAGGAAAGTTTACGGATGATTAAGCTGCTCCGGGAGTACCAGGACGTGTTTGCTTTTACATACGATGAAATTCCTGGCCTGGATAGAAGTCTGATCGCACATAACCTCAACGTCTCACCCGAGTACAAACCACTTAAACAACGAAGTCGCAATTTTCCGGAAAAGATCGATTTGGCTATCAAGGAAGAGGTGGAGAAGCTGCTAAAAGCTAAGTTCATTAAGCCAATCCAACACCCTGTATGGCTGGCTAACATCGTACCGGTAGCAAAGAAGAATGGAAAAGTCCGATGTTTGTGTAGATTATCGAGATTTGAATCGCGCGTTCCCTAAAGATGACTTCCCAGTACCGAATATATACGTAATGGTGAATAACACGTGTGGATACGATATGTTTTCTTTCATGGACGGGTTTAACGGATACAACCAAGTGAGAATGGCAGCGGAGGATGCTCATAAGACGGCTTTACAGACGCCATATGGAAAATTTTATTATGTTGTGATGCCATTTGGATTAAAAACATGGCGCGACTTATCAACGGGCAATGGTAGCTATCTTCCACGATATGATGCATCAAGTAATAGAGGTCTACATAGATGATGTCGTGGTAAAATCAAGAGTGCGAGAAGATCATCTGGATCACTTAAGGCGCGTCTTTAACAGGTGCAAAAAGTATCACTTGAAGATGAATCCTCTCAAATGCGCTTTCGGAGTCACTTCCGGAAAATTCTTGGGATTCGTTGTCACAAATAAAGGAATACAGATCGATCCAGACAAGGTAGAAGCGATAACCACCATGATATCACCTACAAATGTGAAAGAATTGCAAACTTTCATAGGCAGAGTATCCTATGTCCGAAGGTTCATTCCCGGATTGGCACAACTGTTGTCTGCATTCTCAACCTTGTTAAAGAGGCCCAAGAATTGATAGCAAAAGGGAAGTACTGTTATTGAGCATACACGGAGGTCTACTAATAAACACGCGGACGCGTTGGCTACCTTTGCGGCGGAGCTACAGTTAAACGAGGCGGATGAAGGTACAGTAGTAGTGAAAAGAAGATCAGTGCCGAGCACATGGAAAGAAGACGCGGAGTTCGAACAAACGGATGATTGGAGGACAGCGTACATTGAGGATCTAACCAAAGAAGCGGATGATCAGTTATTGCCCGTTAAAGTGTTAAAGCAATTTGTTATAATACGAGAAGCGCTATACTACCGGATACCCAGAGGTGCCTTATCACGATGTGTGGGAAGAATAGAAGCGCAAGAGATACCGAGCCGCGTCCATATGGAGTGTTGCGGACAGACATGAGAGATTCCATTATACCGCAGCTTACAGAGAATGGGGGTCTATTGGCCAAGTATGGCTGCTCAAGCAGCAGTGGTGCAGGATAATTGTGAAGACTGTCAAGCACCTCCGTAACAAGCAGAGATATGCCGTATAGAGATAGAAAATTGGAGATAGCCATATATAGATTTCATCCAGCACGAACGCCTACCACAAAATAGACAAGATGCGCTTAAAATCCAGAAGAAGGCAAGGCGATTCTTTATGAGTGAAGGGATCCTCTACAGGAAAAGCTACGGGAACACAATATTGCGTTGCTTATCACAAGAAGAAGCGGAGGTAGTAATGACCACGACTCACAATACAGAACACCAGGGGATGAGAAAACTCTTCCTACAACTATACGAAGGAGGATTCTACTGGCCCACAATGGAATTTGACACTGCCGAACACGTGAAGAAATGTCAGCAATGTCAGAGCCACGGACCTCTCATCCGCGCCCCCACACACGTTGTTGCACAATGTTTTTACCCCTTGGCCTTTCCACAGTTTGGGGCTTGATATCATTGGACCGATTAATCCAACCTCATCCGGGCGACATAAGTATATCGTTACTGCAATCGAGTATTCCTCTAAATGGGTGGAAGCCATCCCACTGCGAGACTATGCTGGAGCTACAATCGCAGCATTCATCAAAGAATACATAATTTATCGATTCGGAGCGCCAATGATCATCCGATCAGACAATGGGACTTCATTCGTCAATCAAACGGTTATGGAGCTGCTAGACCAGTACGTCATTAAGTTTCATATGTCGACTTTCTATTACCCTCATGGGAATGGACAGGCGGAAGCTACTAATAAAACATTGTTAAGGATATTAAGTCGCACAATACATGATCACCATAGGAGTTGGCATGAGCAGTTACCCCTTGCGCTTTGGGCGTACCGCATCTCCAAGAGAAGTTCAACTAGATCCTCTCCTTATTCCTTGGTTTACGGGGAAGACGCGATACTACCAGTGGAGATTTCCATCCCTTCTGCACGCGTAGCCATGGCCAGTCTCACTACCCCGGATGAGATCAGTCGTTTCGCGCATCTCGATACACTGAATGAGCGCCGAGCTAGAGCTGAACGATTTGCGGATAAGTATAGGCAAAGGACGACAAGATACTATAATCAAAAGGTAAAAGAACATACTTTTTGTATCAACGACATTGTCATGAAGACCGTTCCGCGTACAACAAGATGCAAAAGATGGAAAGTTTACTGCGAATTGGGAAGGCCCCTACATGATTAGTGAGGCTACAGAAAGCGGATATTACTACCTAAAGCGGATGAGCGGATCTCAGATCAATACTCCTATTAATGGTAAATGGTTAAAATTTTACTATGCGTGATAAACTAAATGTACACCGAGTGGCGGGATATTAATAATAAAAACCTTTTATCTTACAAGATGTGTAAAAATATAGCCCCAAGTTTGGCTAGGTTATGTGCATGACCCAATGAAGTGCACCAATAGCCCTGAGTCTGGCTAGGCTCCGTGCATGACCCAATAAAGTGCACCAATAGCCCCGAGTTTGGATAGGTTTTGTGCATGACCCAGTGAAGTGCACCAATAGCCCCGAATCTGGCTAGGTTCCGTGCATGACCCAATGGAGTGCACCAATAGCCCCGAGTCTGGCTAGCTTCCGTGCATGACCCAATGAAGTGCACCAATAGCCCCGAGTCCGACTAGGTTCCGTGCATGACCCAATGAAGTGCACCAATATACCCGAGTCTGGCTAGGTTTCGTACATGATCCAATGAAATGTACAAATAATTTCAGAGTCGGACGAGTTCCGCGCATAAAGCTTATTAAGGTTTTGAGGATAATCATAGAACACAACACATAAGATAAATACTAGTCTTGATTAATCCAAGTGATGAATACATTCAAAAGGTGGAACAAATGAAATGTAAATATAGAGTGAGTATACTCCTAAAGAAGCGTCCTGAGTGCTGATGTTGCATAAAAGTAATATAATTAATATGTTCATTCGGAATAACACACGAAGTGGTTAAAACAAAATGTTCAAGGGATAAGAAAGTCCATGAAATTAAAGAACTGAAGACAACGCTGAACTCGCACGCCTAAGTCTGCCGCGCGCAATAGCCAAGTCGCTTTCTCTTTGCTCCATCCGGACACGAGCATTAGAAAACACCTCAAAAGCTTCATCCGAAGCCATGATATTCTCCACTGAAGGGTCAATCCGACAAGAACTCAATCGATCCACATATAAATCCATTGTATAAAGGTATTGCATTTGGCTGACCTCGAATAACTCCTCACACTCGCGGGAAAGACGAGCATTTCCGACAACAGTAGCTTGTAACAATTCAATTCTCTGTTTTTTAAGAAACACACATAAAGCACTGACTGATTCTCCCATAATGACTAATCACTTTCATCTAAGAACATTTAGACTATTTAAAAAAAAAAAAAAAATAATAATAATTTTGGGGAGAAATTTTCAAGATGATTCAGTTATAAGAATACGACAACGTGTGATCTCTTGTTCCAAATCTTGCATCATCACGAGCGCCTCCTCGCACTGAACAGTAGCCATAGATAGAGCAACTCGCATATCACCTAGTACTTGCTCTACTTCATGCATAATCCTTTCAGACGCATTGTTTTTCCGAGCCATCTCAAAAGTTTCACTTTTCTCCTCAAAATCTCTACGTGCACCATCTTGAACAGCCAGCCTATGAGTCTGCAAAGCCTTCACTTCACTTCTTAAGACTAGCAATCGCGCCAATTCCACGCGTTTATCATAAGGGTGCACTAAAGCGGATATTACACTTAAAGTTAATGCATACCCACACAAATGACGACCCGGTTGCTAGGAAATGTGTGCGCGACAATCTGCTACAGCCTGATCTATATCAATCATCATAAGAGCTGATTCTTGAAATAGCCGGTCAGCTTCATGACGCGCGGAGACAACATCATCTAGTGCACGTTGAATTTCGAAAGATACTAACTCGGACGCCAGTGCCTCCTGAGCCGTTAAATATATTTTGTGTCACCTATCAACTCTAGCGCGCGTTTTAGTACGATTTGCCATCCTTATATACCTAAGCAATTCTATTTCAGTCTTCACAAGAAATAAACGATCTAACTCAGATTCCCTTCTATAGGGAGTTACTAACGTCGGCACGAGAGGATAGAGATAGTATGTGGCAGTGCAAAGGCGAGCCATCTAGAGAATTTCAATGTAAATCAATGAAAAGAGCACAAGAAATAAAAATGCTATGAACAAGCTTTATTTATATAGGAAGCATATATCTCAGAGAGCATTCATTGTTCCACAACTACTACCCACAAAAAAAAATGTTTAGGGCAGCGCATGAAGTGCCCTGTGAACTTCAACAAGAGCCATTTCAATAGACCTCACGCTACGGTCCGCGTCAACACATGAAAGTGAGTAATTAGATGTTGCTCGCGACAATACCCACGATGTTCAAGCACAACCATACTAGGCAACCCACCCTCACTTTGAATCTTCATCACAAGATGATCCGCAGCGACCAATTATTCATGCCAACGCGAGTTCTCGATTGCAAAGTTATCACGCGCAAGACATATCACCCATAAAAGGTGATTTAGATGCCTCACCTCCAAAACCAACCTTACACGATCAACCATGAAACAAAAGAACTTAAGGGATATTTAGTACGACTGATTAAGACAATTCTCATATATATAACCAAAATAACACAATACCCAAGACAAAAAAAAATGACGATGATGAAGGGATAATAGTAGTAATTTGTTTAAGAGCGCTCAATTATGAGCGAGCGACAATAAGAAATGTCTTCATCTAAGTCCCGCATCATCAACTGCGCCTCACCATATTAAGTAGTGGAGTCGGTATAAGCACTACGCACCTCATCTAACACTTGATGAATCTTGTGCCTAACATCACTGGAGACATTGGCCTCTTGAGCCATACTTAGTGTCCCCTTATGCTATTCATAAGCTTTGCGCGCCTTATCCAGAGCAATCAATCGGTGAGTTAAAAGCATCCCGACTTCATCCTTCAATACTAACAAACGCGCTAGTTCTGCTTTCATATCGGTAGGATGAATGAGAGCATAAACAACACATAGAGTCAAGACACACCCGCGAAGATTTGGTCCCGCCCGCTGAGTGATAAATGCACGACAGTCGGCTAAATCCTGCTCATTATCAGTTGTCATAATTATTGACTCTTGGAATAGTCGCTCAGCCTTGTTCCGAGTGGCAATTGTATCATCTAACGCGCGCTAAACTGCCAGAGTCAGGCGCCCGGACGTTTGCAACCTCTGAGCCATTGAATACGTCTCATATTGCTCATCAAAATGCACGCGTGTGGCCACTCTATTCGCCATTCTAACTTCTCTAAGCATTCCCACTTCAGCTTTTACCAGCAGTAAGCGACTTAGTTCATGATTCTTTTTATAAGGACTAACTAGTATTGGTACAGGAGCCAAAACTAAAGCGTAACCATGTAGACGATGAGCCATCCGCTACAAAATATAACTAACAACCAAAAGAAAAACAAAACCTGAAGGACACTAGCTAAGGCAATTCCACTTACCCCTACTTATAGAAAGACATAGTAGTATCACATTAATTACCATCCAACAATAATAATAAATGTAAATAATTAAAATAATAAAATATGTCTTGCAAAAAGGAAAACAAACCATCGATTCCCAGTTCAACCCAAACAAAAACAAAGAAAATATTGTTCAAAACCCACTCATAAAACAACTCAAAAAATTAATTAATATCTAGAGCAACCAGCCCCGCTCTCTTCTTAGTAAGACGCCCATTGACCTCCTCAGCAGCATTCCAGGCGATCCTCAACTTATCGGTAGCTCGACCAACTTCCGCCATCAGTCGGTCATATGCTGCTTTCTTAACATCAGCAACTTTGAGCAAGCGCCTGTATTCTTGATCCAACTCATCAATCTCACGAGGCAATGTGGTCCGCGCATTGTGACTCACCTTCGCAAGATCCAGCGGGTTCTTGAGCCAATGGATAGGAAATCGAAGAACCAGATAAGTTTAAATGGAAGCATCCCATTTCCTCAATGTAACTGGATCGATAGGAGTTTCCTCCGCCTGAGAAAGGCCGTCCGCTATGTCGAGTAAATCCTCATTAGCCATGACTAAAGAGTTGGCGGGCATTTCTTCATGAACGCACATGTGACCGAACCTCTCCACTATACGTCGATAAGTGGCTGCTTTAGACGAAATGACCCAAAACCCATGTACCAACTCGTAGCGGTTGTCACACCAGCCTCCGTATTTGAAATAGCGAGGATATTGGAATTGGGGATCCTCCGGGTAGCCATTAATTCATTAACGGTATTTACGCCGCGATAGACCTTAGGAGCGGCTTGGATGATTTCTGCCGCTTATCATTAGCACTTCCGAACTCGCTACCTTTAACTTGTTGGTTCGAGCCGCTCCCCTTGCCATGGGCGCCATCTCTTTTTCCCATATTATGAAGAAAGAAAAAGAAAGCATAAATAAATGTTCCACTAACAAGGAAGTCATGGTGATAACCCAAAATGTATAACACATACCAGATCGGAAGGAGGAAGAGCATTGGCAGGAGAATGGACCGATCGGCGAGAGGAAGAAGAGGAGCTTGATGCAGCTGGCTCCGAGTGACCTATTGAGAAACAAAAACAAAAGGAAAGGAGGAAATACAATAATTTCATCAGAGGGATACAGTGAATGGAGGTGTATATATAGATTATCAAATGCATTTAATAATGACAACAGAATATCCTGACCGGCACGTGTTAGTATTCAAACCTAACAAGGGACATAATAGTGTACTTATGAGACTTAGAAGGAGAAGAACTTTGATTCCTAACACTGCCTTTAAGACCACTGTCCTCTTGGGAATAATCATGAACGTAATGGTTTGACTCAGACTCGCTCGCTGGACCTAGCATATCGGAGGGAGTATGAAAAGGATGATTAGGATCTTGAACCGTCTTTACAATTTGAGGGCGAGTAGATTGTAGAATCATACGGGCAGAAAGTATTTCCGGACAACTTTGACTGACCGATCGGCCTAGTTGGCGTTCCACGCGCTCAATAAATGTACTTGCGGACGGGGACCCCATTTTTGGAGCCTACGGAGAAAATGGAGGAGAAACATTAGTGATTTAATGGAAGGTGTTGATGGTGGTTTTTAGCTTAGGGATAAAATCGTAAAACCATACATTTGGCATGACGTCACTATGACCAATAACGCATTTATTGAAACAATCAGCGTATTTACGTAAGAATTACCGGGGGTACCTTTTTTTTATATACATGTGTCATGTTCCCACAGAACCCTTAGTATTAACCGACATCACCTCTGTACACATTTTAACCCTAATTCTCCCACCGTGCCAATGGAAAACCTTGCGGCCACGTATCGCGCAAGGCATGCCAACCATGCCCCCGCACCACCGTGCCAATGGCAAACCATGCCAGCCACGTCTGCGCCAAGGCATGCCAACCATGCGGCCCACCACGTGCCAATGGCAAACCATGCCAGCCACGTCTGCGCCAAGGCATGCCAACCATGCCCCGCACCACCGTGCCAATGGCAAAGCCATGCCAAGGCATGCCAACCATGCCATCCACGTCTCTGCGCCAAGGCATGCCAACCATGCCATCCACGTCTCTGCGCCAAGGCATGCCAACCATGCCAAACGCACCACCGTGCCAATGGCAAACCATGCCAGCCACGTCCCCGCGCCAAGGCATGCCAACCATGCCAGCCGCACCAACATGGAAATGGCAAACCATGCCAGCCACGTCTCCGCGCCAAGGCATGCCAACCATTTCAGCCACACCACCGTGCCAATGGCAAACCATGCCAGCCACGTCTGCGCGCCAAGGCATGCCAGCCATGCCATCCACGTCTCTGCGCCAAGGCATGCCAACCATGCTAGACGCACCACCGTGCCAATGGCAAACCATGCCAGCCACGTCTCTGCGCCTATGCATGCCAACCATGCCAGCCGCACCACCGTGCCAATGGCAAACCATGCCGACCCACGTCTACGCACCAAGGCATGCCAACCATGCCAGCCGCACCACCGTGCTAATGGCAAACCATACACCCCCGACCGTCTCTGCGCCAAGGCATGCCCGGCCCATGCCTAGCGCTGCCGGTGCCAATGGAAACCATGCCACCACGTCTTTGCGCCAAGGCATGCTAAACATGCCAGCCGCACCACCGTGCCAATGACAAACCATGCTAGCCACGTCTCTGCGCCAATGCATGCCAACCATGCCAGCGCACCACAGTGCCAATGGCAAACCATGCCACCACGTCTCGCACCAAGGCATGCCAACAATGCCAGTAGCACCACCGTGCTAATGGAAAACCATGCCCCCACGTCTCTGTGCCAAGGCATGCCAACCATGCAAGCCGCACCACTGTGCCAATGGCAAACCATGCCAGCCCGTCTCTACGCCAAGGCATGCCAACCATGCCAGCCGCACCACCGTGCGATGGCAAACCATGTCATCCACGTCTCTGCGCCAAGGCATGCCAACCATGCCAGCCGTACCACCGTACCAATGGCAAACCATGCCAGCCACTTCTCCACGCCAAAACGAAGGGTTGCAAATAATCAACGGCTACCCTTATCTTCGAGATACATATCTCGACCATCCAAGTTCGCCATCTAACGCACGACAACTTGCGGCCCAAGGCCAAACACCACGGTTTGCACCAAACCCTAGTTTGGTCGCGCCTATACCATGCCGGCCTCTCCTTCACGTCATTGGATGCCAAAACGAAGGGTTACAACGATCAACGACCACCCTTCCATCTAAGATGCGAGATCTTAGCCGTCCAAGTTCGCCTTTGACGCATGGCAACTTGCGGCCCAAAGCCTAAACACACGGTTTGCACCTAAACCCTAATTTGCGCGCCTACTCTTTGACAAGGCCATGACTCAATGTTGGCTGTTAAAGCGAAGGGTTACAATAATCAACGGATACCCTTCTCTTTGAGATGCAGATCTCGACCACACAAGTTCGCCACCCGACGCATGGCAACTTGCGACCCAAAGCCAAAACACACGGTTTGCACCTAAACCTAATTTGGCCGCGCCTACTCTATGGCAAAGCCATGCTCAACGTTGGATGTTAAAACGGAGGGTTGCAATAATCAACGGCTATCCTTCCCTCTGAGATGAGGATCTCAGCCGTCCAAGTTCGCCACCCAACGCATGGCAACTTCTGGCCTAAAGCCAAAACTACACGGTTTGTACCAAACCCTAAATTTTGGCCGCGCCTAAAACATGCACGAGCATGCAAAACCAAACCCGGTCATGCCACTGGCTGCCAAACGAAGGGTTGCAATAATCAACAGCTGCCCTTCCATCCCGAGATGCAAATCTCGCCACACACGTTCGCCACCTAACGCATGGCAACTTGCGGCCCAAAGCCAAACATCACGGTTTGTACTAAACCCTAATTTTGGCCGCGCCTAACACATGCCAAAGCCATGCACGATGCTGGCCGCCAAAACGAAGGGTTGCAACAATCAACGGCTACCCTTCCTCTCAAGATGCAAAATCTCGGCCGTCGAGGGTCACCACAATGAGCCAAAGTCTCCCAAGCTCAACTTTCCAAGAAACAACAACATGCTACACATTTTACACAAAAACACTCGAGACATCAACACATGTCACAAGCGGGGATTCTCATTAGGGTATTGGTTTGGTGGTTTACGGCGTGCGGCGTACACTACGCCCCGTTACAAGAAAGTGTCATAAGAATGAGTCGGTCATTAAATACAAGGAGTAATGGTGAAACGTTTCTTTCATTATGGAACATCAATTCCGGGCGTTACCGTTATCACCTCCTTCCACTTTACTCATCCGTTCCCATTTCTTACGAGACCGGGAGTACGTTTGTTACGACTTGTATAAATAGGTCTTATCTATTTCCACCAAACAACAAGTTTTGGGTCAGGAGCATACAACACTTAGAAATCACTTGCTAGCTTTCCCATCGTTAGCTTTCACTTTCTCGATAAAAGTCAAACAACTACTCTTCTAGAATCAACTATTCTGGTCTCAACACTCTCTTCGCTTCCCTCTCTAAAACCAACCTTTCTCCTTCACTTTGTGACCGAAGCAAGTATGGAACGGCCATTTCTTGGTTTAGGCCGGATTTATACAAATTGATATGTCGAATCTAAAGTACTCCCTTGCGGTACATTTTTAGGGTTTAGACTCGTTTCTCACTCACTCCACGCGAAATTACCGAAATCATCGAAACCGTTTTCACCCTCAAACAATTGGCGACCACAGCGGGAGGATTGATCTTTCGGTTACAATATCAATTTCCAGCTTTCAATCCCAACTTCAACATGGTGGAACTCAGATTCGAATCAGATGCGAGCCACAAGAACACTAACACGGAATTTGTCCCTGGTGTTAACGCTCCTTCTAGTGGCATCACTATGCCACCTATTGAGCCCAACCTCTTGAAAGCACTCCTTCGGGTGTTACACCACCGGTCACCGGGGCGAGGCAGCTGCCGCCTCCTAATGCTTCTACGCAACCTACCAATCTGGCGACAGAAAGCCCTCCTCCAGGTGTTACACCACCGTCACCAGTCCCGAGCTGCTGCCTACCGCCCCTAATGCCTCGTCAAGCATGGCACCTCCGACCGCTACCAGGGACTCAGGTTACCCCGCCAATAGGACGAGAAACCAGGAGAAGCGAGAGGAAGCCGACCACTATACCGCCATCCTTAGATTTGATGGAATGACGGGAGGTCCTTGCTCGAGCCCCAAGCGGACATGGTCTCAACTCAAAAATAAGTACTCATCTTTATCAAGGCTCGCGCCAACGGCTACCACATGAGTCACGCCCTAGGGGACGATGGGAAACACCTCCAACACTCTGGCGCCGACACCTCGACGAACGCATTGACGTAGACGGGGATCCATGCCGGAACCCATTGGAGAGAATCCGGCCGTCCAATTTTGTCACACGAGAGGATTTGGAACAACTTCTTCGGAATCGAGTTAAGCGATGAAATAGAAATACATCAGCATCAACCTCCTTACCTTTGAGATACAAAGAATTCCTCTTCCAGAGGGTACTCTTCTCCTCAAATTCACTGTGCAGCTGAGCTTTGGAAATGCACGAGAGCATATCTCTCGATTCCTGGAGTCCCTAGGCGAACACGAATACAATCACGTTCTCCGTCTGGGGAGTTTTCGAAATCGCTTCTTGGAAGAGCATACACGTGGTACAATGATGCGTGTCATAGGTGCAATCAAATTAATATCTTATTTTTGGCGCCGCTGCCGGGGAGCAGTCTATAGCTTTAGTTGTTATTTCTTTTTATTTTTTGTCTTATTTTTAGTTTTGATTTAGCTTTTTGAGAATTTTGTTTCGGGTACTTAATCTCGGCATCAAAGGATTGGAATTGCAAGGTGCGGAATTAAAACTCTGAGGAGCGGTACTACAAGCACGTCCACGGTCGCAACAAGAACTCTCTGAAGAGATGGTTAATGTGACGACGAGAGAGATCCTCCACCTCCGGAGAGTAAGTTAGGAGAGTTAACATCTCCATGCTTAGATTCGCAACCACTTTGTGCATTTCAATTACTAACCCGAGTGGGGTGAAGTCGAATCTACTTCATCATCTACCAAAGTTCAAGGGACATCCAGGTGAAAATCCAAATCGACACCTTCATGAGTTCGAGAACACAATGACAAGTCCCCGAGGCATGTAACCGCAGGAGATATGGCTATGCTACAAGCCTTCCCGTTCTCATTGAGACTTAGCGGAAAAATGGTTGTATTGTCTTCCTCCGGGAGTGTTACAACATGGACTCGAGATGAAAAAGCTATTTACGGAGAAATATTTTCCTGCTTCCAAAGCGGCATCCGTTCGGAAGGAGATTAGTGGCATTCTACAGATGTCTGGGGAGTCTTTATATGAATATTGGGAGAGGTATAAGAAGTTGTTGGCAAGCTGCCCACACCAGAGGAATACTTCAATACTCAATATATCCTCAATACTTATGATTCAATACTTATGATTAGTGGCATAATATATCCTCAATACTTATGATTCAATACTTCTACGAAGGATTACTCCCTGAACGAGAGGAATTTGATTGATGCGGCTGCCGGTGGTTCACTTACTGAGAAGACAATTTCGCACAGCTTGCAGTTTGATTGAGAGTATGGCTTCTAATGCTCAACAATTCTACACAGAAATAACTCTAATGTCGGAAGAGTTAGCGAGATGGGAGAGTCTTTGATCGAGCAACAGATGAATAACATAGAAAAGGTAGTACAACGAATGGCGCTTGATGATTATTCCTTCTTATGAAGAAGAGTGCACGGCAACAGGTGAATCTTTGTGTTCCCTAATCGAGAGGCCAAGGTATGATCCCTACTCTAATACTTATAATCCAGTTGGAAAGATCACCCAAATTTCAGTTATGCAAATCGGCAAAGGCTGCAGCTCCTAATCCTTATGGGCGACAGAATGTTTTCAACAACCACGTTCCGACCACAACCTCCACCTAAGCCTCAACAACGAGACTCAAAATTCCAGTTTAGAGGAGATGATGAAAATGATGATGCAAAAGCAAGATGCCAATGCTCAGTGTCAAGATACCATTCTGCAGAAACAAGATATGGCTATAAAGGACTTGCAACTTCAAATGGGACAATTGGCTACAGACATGAATGAAATAAAAGCACAAAATTCAGCAAAGTTGCCATCACAACCTTTTGTGAATCCAAGAGCGAACGTCAATGCTGTAACTCTAAGAAGTGGGAAGCAAACTGAAGAGCCAAAACAACAAGAAAAGGTTAGTCACGACTTGGAAGAGGAAGTAGAGGTGGAAACCGTTCCAAAGGAAAAGCCAACCTCAATTGGCCAACCTAAGGACTGATTCCCTACTTTTACCACACCACCTCCTTTTCTTGTTGTTTTGCCAAGTCAAAGAAGCAAGCTCTAGACAAGGAGATTATGGATATTTTCAGCAAGGTGCATATCAACATTCCATTTATTGAGGCCATCAGAACGGTACCCAGGTATGCCAAAGTTCTAAAGGATTTTTGTACAAGGAATGAGAGGTTGATTGCTAACGAGATCACTCAGGTGGGCGAAAGTGCTTCAGCTATGTTGCTAAAGAAGATGCCTGCAAAGTGTAAAGATCCTTGTGGTTTTACGGTGCGATTCTATTGGTGAAAAACGGTTCGAGCGTGCTTTGCTTGATTTGGGAGCTTCCATAAGTGTGATGTCAGCCGATGTTTATGATTCATTGAATCTCGGACCTTTAAAGGAGAGGGATTATCATTCAATTAGCTAATAAGTCTAACATATATCCTAAGGGACTCGTGGAAGACGTGTTGGTGCAAGTGAATGAATTAATCTTTCCGGTTGATTTCTTTGTTGTGGATATGCAGAATGGGGACAATTGTTCGTCTACTTCATTACTTCTTGGGAGACCATTTATGAAGACTGCTAAGACGAAGATTGATTGTGATCTTTGGGACACTCACTATGGAGTTTGTAAAGAGGTTATACGCTTCAATATTTTTGAAGCCATGCGTTATCCAAGTGATATCCATTCGCATTTTCTGTTGATGTTATTGGTTCGTTGGCACAACAGATGTTTGATTTGATAAACGAAGATGAACTTGAATCTGTGCTACAAAATAGCATTGATTTGGACGTCCATTGCATGCCTAACTTGGACGTTAATATTCCCAAGGAGTTTGTTGAGACATGTGGTGCTTTAACGGCATCACAAGGAGTTAGAAGAGGTAATATTTCATATATCTCTTTACCTGTAACTGATGAAGTTACTTTACCTTCTGTTGTGCAGGCACCTAAATTAGAGCTGAAACCTCTACCTGATCACTTAAAGTACGCTTACTTGGGTGATGGGGAAGAGCTTCCAGTCATTATTGCAAAGAATCTCACAACATACAGGAAGAACGCCTCCTTAGGGTTCTAAAAGAGCACAAAACGGCTATTGGTTGGAAAATTGCTGACATCAAAGGCATTAGTCCATCCATGTGCATGCATAGAATCCTTATGGAAGATGATATCAAGCCGATGCACGTGATGCTCAGCGTAGGCTTAACCCCCCAATGATGGAGGTCGTGAAGAAAGAGATCCTCAAATTACTAAGTGTGGGGGTGATTTACCCAATTTCTGACAGCAAATGGGTTAGTCCAGTACAAGTGTTTCCTAAGAAATCAGGTGTCACCGTTGTTAGAAATCAAGATGATGAACTTGTTCCTACAAGAGTTCAAACAGGATGGCGAGTGTGCATAGACTACAGAAAGCTCAATTAGGCTACCCGCAAGGATCACTTTCCTTTGCCTTTCATTGATAAGATGTTAGAAAGGTTAGCGGGACATTCATATTATTGCTTTTTGGATGGTTATTCGGGCTACAATCAAATTGTTATTTCAGGAGGATCAAGAGAAGACTACTTTCACTTGTCCTTTAGTACATTCATATAGAAGAATGTCATTTGGTCTGCAATGCGCTTTGCCACTTTTCGAGAGATGTATGGTTAGTATATTTTCGATTACGTGGAAAACATCATTGAGGTATTTATGGACGACTTCGGTGTTTATGGTGATTCATTTGATATTTGTTTAAATAATCTTGAACTTGTGCTTAAAAGGTGCATAGACACTAATCTTGTTTTAAACTGGGAGAAATGCCACTTTATGGTAGACCATGGAATTGTACTTGGCCACATCGTGTCCTCTCAAGGGCTTGAGGTAGACAAGGCAAAGATAAACTTGATTAGGAACTTACAATACCCCACTTCGGTGAGGGAAATTCGTTCGTTTCTTGGTCATGCGGTTTCTTATAGGAGGTTTATCAAAGATTTCTCCAAAATCTCAATGCCGATGTGCAGATTGTTGCAAAAGAGGTTGCCTTTAACTTCGACCAGGAGTGCAAGGATGCCTTTAATAAATTGAAAGAATTGTTGACTACTGCACCAATTATTAAGTCACCTGATTGGAGTTTGCCGTTCGAGTTAATGTGTGATGAAAGTGATTATGTCGTTCGAGCTGTTTTGGGTCAGAAAGTAGACAAGAGGTCACATGTGATTTATTATGCATCAAGGACCCTAAACGATGCTCAAATCAACCATTTTACTACTGAGAAAGAGTTGTTGGTTATAGTATTTGCATTAGAAAAATTGAGCTTATTTGGTGGGTACCAATGTGATTGTATATTCTGATCATGCAGCACTACGGTATCTATTGAAAAAAGAAGGAGGCTAAGCCAAGACTCATACGTTGGATTCTTTTGCTGCAAGAATTCAATATGGAAATTAGAGATAAGAAAGGTGTTGAGAATACGAGTTGTTGATCATCTTAGTAGACTTGTTGTTTAGAAGAAGAACTCCCATTACAGGATCGTTTTCCAGACGAACAACTTTTCTCAATTGAAGAATCAACACCTTGGTATGCTGATATAGTGAACTATTTGGTTACAAGGCAAGTACCTAGTACAATGTCTACTTTTCAAAAGCTAAAGCTTAAGAAAATAGCCAAGCAGTATGTGTGGGATGAGCCCTACTTGTGGAAATATGGTCTTTGATCAAATTATCATGGCAGTGCGTACCAAACTGCGAATTTCAGTCAATTATATCTTTTTGTCATTCTTATGCTTGTGGTGGTCACTTTGGTGCAAAGCGTCCGCTCTCAAAGTCCTTGAGAGCGGCTTTTATTGGCCTACCCTATTTGAGGATGCATATGCTTTTTGAAAATCTTGTGATAGATGTCAACGAACGGGCAATCTAGGTGCTCGAAATCAAATGCCACTCAATCCTATTCTCACTGTCGAGATTTTTGATGTGTGGGGCTTTGATTTTATGGGTCCTTTGTTAATTCGAATGGAAAATTTTATATACTTCTTCTTTGTGGATTATGTTTCTAAATGGGTGGAAGCTAAAGCCACCCCTACTAATGATTCTCAAGTTGTTTGTGAGTTTGTGAAGGAATATATTTTCTCTAGACATGGTACACCAAGAGTGGTTATCAAGTGATGGAGGCTCGCACTTCAAGAAATCCTTCCATGCTCTCCTCAAGAAGTACAACATTACACACAAGATTGGTACGCCGTATCACCCACAAACTAGTGGGCAAGCTGAAATTTCAAATCGTGAGATTAAGTCCATCCTTGAGAAAACCGTTAATGCTACACGGAAGGATTGGAGTATAGACTCAACGATGCACTTTGGGCGTATAGAATAGCATATAAGACACCGATTGGTATGTCTCCATATCGGTTGGTTTATGGCAAAGATTGTCATCTTCCGGTTGAACTTGAGCATATGGCTTTATGGGCGGTAAAGATGTGCAACATGGAGTATGATAAAGCGGGGAAACATAGGCAACTACAAATCAATGAGCTAGAGGAGATACGTAATGATGCTTACGAGAGTTCTCATATATATAAGGAAAAGACTAAGCTTTTCCATGACAAGATGATTTCTCGAAAGAATTTTGTTGTGGGACAGAAAGTTCTTTTATTTCATTCTTGTCTTAAGCTATTTCCTGGTAAGCTACGGTCTAGATGGATTGGACCATATGTTGTTACTGATGTTTATTCTCATGGTGCAGTTGATATCACTAGTCTTAGAGATGGGACTACTTCTAAGGTCAACGGTCATAGATTGAATCCATACTATGAAAACATCGCTTATGTGAATGTGGACGAGATAGAGCTTAAAGATTTACTCCCTCTGGAGGAGTAGTAAGGAGAATGCCAAGTCGAGCTGACGACTTTAAACCAAACGCTAAATGGGAGGCAACCCATAGGTTTTGTATCTTAAACCCTTCTATTTTTGTTTTTTATTGTTTTCATATCATATTTGCATCCCCATGTTTAATTTCATTGAGTCCGGAATCTATTTTAGAAGAAATTATAGACGAATACTTTTTCGTCAGAAAACTTCAGACTGCGCGTAGTTCAGTCCAGAGACCATAACTGTCAGACCGTTTATCGAAACACTGTGCCCTTTTGACACTTTGTAGAAAACACGTAGATGAACAACTTTTGTGAAATGGAGTTTTTCCAAATTCCTTACTAATTTGCACAGTTTTTGCGTTTTATCTGCTGTTACGTCAGAATTCAGAATTTTTGGTTTTACACATTGAGGACAATGTGAAGTTTAAGTGTGGGGGAGTATTTTGCATATAGATTTTTCAATTTCTTTGTATATATTTGAATAAAACCTCCAACTTTTAGAGATTTTAGAGTCACTAGCATACTTCTAGGTATGTTTACATAGAGATTCTGACCGACATAACTGAACTTGGAAGTGTTAGGGAACTACATTCGGATTTCTTACGAATTGGAGTGTTAAATAATGGATTTAATCATGCCGGTGATGCAAATTAGGAGCAGAGAGAAATGCATTATTAGAGTTGCTGATCAATCATTAGTGGAGACTACCTATTTGCATATCAACCAAGGCACCAGACCAAATTTTATTTGTAGCTGACTAAAGAGCTTTCTTTTGAGTGTGTGTCACCGTACGTTAATTCCGGGTAGAATGGTGAGCTACCCAACCTCCCACCAATAGAAGCACTATTTTTGATCTCTTGAGTGCTAATTTTGTCAATCATAAGGGTGACGTCTATAGACGAAAACCACCTTCTTGTAGTTTGATTTGCAGTTAACACCATTCTCTCTCTCGACAACAACAGATCCATAGAAACACCATCATCATCAACAAGTGGAGCGACATCAAAATTTACAAGGAAAGTTGAAGACGTTTGAGGTTTACAAGCAACAATACAAGGAAGAGCGAAATTTCATATTCAAGTAAAGCAACATATACATGAGAGCAGATTTTTATATACATGTTGAAGACTTACACATAAAGAGCGAAATTCTATATCTAAGTATGAAGACTTATTACAAGAGCGAAGAAAATCAAAAGATGAGAGTTATTGAAGTTTATGATACGAAGGCATTACAAGTTGTGAAGATCAAAGTGGTAACGTACTTATTTCATGGACATGTTAAATTTATTTCATATTTATTGTTTTAGTTGCAATCTCTTCACACAAAAAAAAAAAATGAAAAAAAAATGAAAAAAAAAAAAAAAAAAAAAACGAAAAAAAGAAAAAAAAAAAAAAAAATATATAAAATGAGATTTGCATTTAGGTTGTTATTTATTCAATAAGGCCGTGTGGAAGAAAAATATATAAAGAAGTTTCAAGCAACAAGGAAATTGAGGAAAAGAGTATAAATTGTCGAAGTTCTACAAGTTCAAGAGTTTATCATCACTTGGTTGAAGACCGAAGACCAAGAAGATAAAAGAAAGCCGAAGGAAGACGTTTCTATTGGATCTTTGTGAGAGTGGTGCTTTCATCATTGCAATCGGATGTGAAGGTGGTAAGTACTCTCATCCTTGCTATAATGGTTGATTTCCTTTCGTAGAGATCATCGAGAGAAAAATATCTTTATTTTCCACGATTTTGTGGAGTCTCCGAAATACTTCGGAAGGTTTCCTTCCCACCATTCAACGTGTGTAGGATTCTCTCTTCATTCCTTCCCGCACACATGTGAGACCCATAAAAAAGCCGTCTTATTGAGTGCAATTATCATAAAATCCTTTCAAGTGAGGCAGAAGTCGAGGCGAAATGCTTATTGATCGCTCTCAAGCACGCATTCTCTCATTATGGTGTGGTTATTTCTCACTCAAGATTTAAGAATGAATATGTTCTTTGGTATTTCTAACTTCTTATTACTAGCATGCGAGAAACTCTATGTCCTCATAGCTCTTTGGATGCTTGGGAAGCTGGAACAGCTTTGAAGTTGGAGCTGGTTTTGTGGGTATACCTCTCGTAAGCCCTCACGAGACTATAACTCGTCCAATAGGGACACTAGGGGTTTAAAGGCACTGTTATTCATGCTAAGAGTAACTTAGTATCCTTGGCGACATGGAGTTGTTGTATTTTAGATAGTTTGCTCGAGGACAAGCAAAAGCCAAGTGTGGGGGAATTTGTTAAGTGCATATTTTGCATATATTTAGTGTCGAATCCATGCTAGTAATTGCTTAGTTTCTTGCAAATTATTGTATATTACTCATGTTTTCTCTTATTTATGTTTTGCTAGGTGAATCATCCAAAAGAAGCGAATTGGCACATATTTGTGCAATAAAAGAAGTTAGCCGCAAGAGGAGAAGGGCCAAAGATCAAGTGGAACTCGTTCGAATCCAAAGTCCTTAATATCACCTCGAAGGGGACAGAAAGGCAATTGAAAGGCGAAAGAATGAGCTCATTACGACATCATATGAGGAAGCCATGAGCAAAAGAATAAGTTAAGCTTTGTCGGTTCCATAGGCGACGGTTAACTAAGAAAGAAGCAATAAATTGCGTCTGTCCAAGGTCGTCCAGGCCGCGGTTAACAATTCTAAAGGCACCTTTGGATTATGCGGAGGCAACCAAGACTCATGCAATAAATCAACGTGCACTTCATCTTTTTCATTGGCATTGCACGGAAGAACCGGGAAGTTTGAGCTGGTGATGGAACTCGAGTTTAGTCTTGGTTTAAACGATGGAGTCAGATTTGAGTTTCATGGTTACGTCTGCGAACTCATGATCTCGCTGCCATATGGGAAGATAATGGTGTTTTGTGATCGACATCGACGATGGAAGTGATGTGGAGAGTGCTGGATGGCCGAGTGAGGTTGCTGCTGCCATCGGTGTTGAATATTAATGGGTTTGTAATGGTGTTGGTTTTGGTATTCATGAATGGCGTTTGGTTTTGGTGGCTATAGATCCTTGCTGCCATCGGTGATCATGATGGACTCGGTTTCTTGAAGACCGAGGAGAAGCTAGATTTGTAGTGTTGTGGCTAGCGATGGAAGGAGAAGCTCGAGTTGAGAGATGTTGTCTTTGTCGATAATGAGTTGAAGCTTGGCAATGAATAGAAGTAGTGTTCATTGTGGATTAGAACTTCGAGTTATGTTAGGGAGAAGTTGATCGGCAGTAGATGAACGATGAGACTCGAGGGAGATAACGGGGATATCTGCCGGTGTTGCTCATGAAGGTTTGGTAATGGAGAGCGATCTTTGGAAGTGATAGAGAAGAAGGATGAAAAATGGAGCTCGAGTATGTTGTTGATGATGGAGCTTAAGGAGGAGGATTCTGTGTATTACTGGCAGACGAGAATGAAAGATGGAAATGCTATTAATGGATGAGAGCTGGCAGTGGACGACGAAGACGATGATCTTTGTGGTGATATTGGGGCTGTGATTGATGGTCTCTGGGTTGATATAAAACAGAGAAGGTGGAGCTCGAGATGCTGCATGCTGGTGTTGTTAGTTGGAAATACGAGAAGTCAGCTGCAATGGAGAAGGAGAAAGAGGTCGAAGTTAAGAAAACTCAGGGAGTTTTACTTTCTACGGAGCTGGGAGTTAAGAGTTTCGCGGAGGGCCTGGTATAAGTGAAGCTGACCGGAGAAATTAAAAATCCAGGGGAAAATAAAACTCTCGAGAGAGTAGTATCCGTGAAAGTGTAGGTGATTTATAAAATTCCGTGGAAATTATTATTCACGGAGGCTTAAAGCATGTATGTCCGTGGGTTTGGATTAGGATATACTGTCAGTTCCATGGAACTGACAGTTGAAGCGAAAGTAAATGGGCTGGGCCTCTGCCAATTGCGCAAGCCTATTCAGAATTCTCAAGCCACCTTGGCACGACCATGACTTGGACGTGAGCTTGTTTTGGGAATATTGGCGAGTTTTGGCAACCTTTAAACCGGATTTTGGCGCACGGGTACGACAACAACTTGGATACCTATTTAAGAGAACTTAATATTTTGAAGATATATCTCATAATCTTTTATCAAGCCATTGGAGAGGAGAACTCAAGAGAAGAAAAGCTAGGGTTTGGAGCTATTTCCATCACCGTAATTATTTCTTTTATATTTTATGAAACTCATGGGTTTTGTTAGTACCATGAGTAGCTAAACTTCTTAGTGATTGGGGATGAATTCTAAGTTCTAGACATGATTTGAGTTATTATATAAATCTATTTTGAAGTTCTTCACATGATTATTGATTGTTTATACTAATTAAAATATTTATGATTGATTGATAGATTGTTTAGGTGGCCAACTGAATTAATTTGTTGATTAAATCAAATGCTAGTATTGAGTTAGGAGATAAGTAATAGTTGAATAATTCATACAAAAGTAGAGAACACAAGACCTTGCAGAGGGATTCTATATAACGATTGTGTGTATAAATAGCACTAGAAAGTGGACCTTGAGCTAAGAGTCTAACTACTAAGGTCAATCTATAATTCACAAAAGATAAAGCATTCGGACAAATTACACCTTGAGTGAGCTACTACTAGGTGGTTTCGAAGAATAGAATGCAGTATTGGAGAGCTTAGTACCCAGTGATTTAAGGAATTTGGGGATAGCACCTGAGCTATTTGTTATTCCACGGTTGGTAATAATTTGTGATTAATTGTATTAATGGATGAATATAATAACTTGATGACGGTTTAGTAACGAAGAAGGATTCCTAATCATATTTCTCTCCATTGGTTGCAAATTTTATTACTTTCAATTGCTTTGTTATTTACTTTAAATCAAAAACAAACCCCCATTGTGACACTTTTTGACAACTAAATCTCCCTGCTCTTCGTGGGAACGAACTTGACTTCTATTATATTATTTTTAATTGAGTGGAAATAAGATATTAATTTGATTGCACCTACGACACGCATCAAGCAACTGAGATTACTCTTGTTTTCTCTTCGTGGGAACGGTTTTCCACCTCTACTTCCTCTTCCAAGTCGTGACTAACCTTTTCTTGTTGTTTTGGCTCTTCAGTTTGCTTCCCACTTCTTAGAGTTACAGCATTGACGTTCGCTCTTGGATTCACAAAAGGTTGTGATGGAAACTTTGCTGAATTCTGTGCTTTTATTTCATTCATGTCTGTAGCTAATTGTCCCATTTGAAGTTGCAAGTCCTTTATAGCCATGTCTTGTTTCTGCAGGATTGTATCTTGACGCTGAGCATTGGCATCTTGCTTTTGCATCATCATTTTCATCATCTCCTCTAAACTGGAATTTTGAGTCTGCTGTTGATTTTGAGGTGGAGGTTGTGTCGGGCTGTGGTTTTTGAAAACCATTCTGTCGCCTATAAGGATTAGAGCTGCATGACTTCTTTGATTTGCATAAGCGAAATTTGGGTGATCTTTCAGGCTCGGATTATAAGTATTAGAGTAGGGATCATACCTTGGCCTCTCGATTAGGGAACACAACATTCACCTGTCGGACTCTTCTTCATAAGAAGGAATAATCACTGCGACCATTCGTTGTACTACCTTTTCTATGTTGTTCATACATTTGCTCGACCGTGCGGACTCTCCCATCTCGCTAACTCTTCGACATTAGAGTTGTTTACGGTGTAGAATTGTTGAGCATTAGAAGCCATACTCTCAATCAAACTGGTTGCCTTTCTAAAATTGGCTTCTCAAGTAAGTGAACCACCGACAGCCGCATCAATCAAATTCCTCAGTTAGGGAGTAATCCTTCGTAGAAGTATTGAATGATAAGTATTGAGGATATATTATGGTGTGGGCAGCTTGCCAACAACTTCTTATACCTCTCCCAATATTCATATAGAGACTCCCCAGACATCTGTAGAATGCCACTAATCTCCTTCCGAACGATGCCGCTTTGGAAGCAGGAAAATATTTCTCCAAAAATAGCTTTTTCATCTGAGTCCATGTTGTAACACTCCCTGGAGGAAGACAATACAACCATTCTTCTGCTAAGTCTGTCAATGAGAACGGGAAGGCTTGTAGCATAGTCATATCTCTGCCTGCGGTTACATGCCTCAGACTTGTCATTGTGTTAGGCTTGTTGAAGGTGTCGATTTGGATTTTCACTGGATGTCCCTTGAACTTTGGTAGATGATGAAGTAGATTCGACTTGGATCCAATGGGTTAGTGATTGAAATGCACAGTGGTTGCGAATCTAAGCATGGATGTTAACTATCCTAACTTCCTCTCCGGAGGTGGAGGATCTCTCTCGTCGTCCCGTATTAACCATCTCTTATGTAGAGAGTTCTTGTTGCGAATGTGGACGTGCTTGTAGTACTGGATTCCCCTTGCGAGTTTGAATTCCGCACCTTGGGTAATTCCAATCCTTTGATGCCAGAGATTAAGTACCTGAAACAAAATTCTCAAAAAGCTAAATCAAAAACTAAAAATAAGACTAAAAATAAAAAGAAATAACAACTAAAGCTACCGACTGCTCCCCGGCAGCGGCGCCAAAATTTGATGCGTGTCGTAGGTGCAATCAAATTAATATAATGGAAGTCAAGATCGTTCCCACGAAGAGCAGGGAGATTTAGTTGTCAAAAAGTGTCACAATGGGGGTTTGTTTTTGATTTAAATTAAATAACAAAGCAATTGAAAGTAATAAAATTTGCAACCAATGGAGAGAAATATTATTAGGGAATCCTTCTTCGTTACTAAACCGTCATCAAGTTATTATATTCATCCATTAATACAATTAATCACAAATTATTACCAACCGTGGAATAACAGCTAGCTCAGTGCTATCCCCTAAATTCCTTAAATCACTTTGGGTGCGGAAGCTCTCAATACCGATTCTATTCTTCAAACCACCTAGTAGTAGCTCACTCAAGGTGTAATTTTTCCGAATGCTTTATCTTTTGTGAATTATAGATTGATCCTAGTAGTTAGACTCTTAGCTCAAGGTCCACTTTCTAGTGCTATTTATACACACAATCGCTATATAGAATCCTCTCGCAAGGTCTTGTGTTCTCTACTTTTGTATGAATTATTCGACTATTACTTATCTCCTAACTCAATACTAGCATTTGATTTAATCAACAAATTAATTCGGTTGGCCACCTAAACAATCTATCAATCAATCATAAATATTTTAATTAGTATAAACAATCAATAATCATGTGAAGAACTTCAAAATAGATTTATATAATAACTCAAATCATGTCTAGAACTTAGAATTCATCCCCGATTTCTAAGAAGTTTAGCTACTCATGGTTGACAAGGTGTCAATCTCGCAAAAATAAATTTCTCTACTTCTCTTTAACTAGCAAGTAGTATAATGTAAGTAGGATCGTCCCAAGGGAGGTATGAAGTTCAAGTTGTTATGCAAATACTCTTAGCAAAGATGATTTTGTTGTAGAAATCTTTGAAAATTGTAAAATGTATTCAAATATGAGATGTAATTGATTAAAGGTTCAATCTAGACCACGGAATACAAACCAAATTGATAGATAGCTATAATCTTCACATTATCATGTTACTAACAACCCTAGAATAATTAGTACGCTCAACTATTCCGTTATTATCTCCTAGCTCACCGGATACGGAAGCGCTCGACTACGGTTCCTACTTGCCAAGTTTCCTAGAGGTACGCTTACTAGGTTCGACTTAAACAAATGCTCTAAGTTCTGTGAGATAAGGTTGCTCCTAGTGATGAACTCATAAGCATGAATCACCTACTAGTGTTGATTTCTACATATAAGTACTTAACAAAGTCCCATCATCAATACATATATATTGCTACTTGCGTTTATCTTCTCTAGACAATTACGGGTCGAAGAAAATCTAAACTAGCAATAGGATTATGAATCAACTATTTAATTTCGAACTTAAACAATCAACAAATAATCCATAAACAATAATAGCATGGTAGAAATCAATCAATAACATAAATAAATGCAAGAGAACAAGTTATTTCATCAATTATAGATTCATATTTCGGGCTTCGAAATCGCCCTTAATCAAAGAGAGTTTTAGTTACTCATAATATTGGAGTTCATCATCAAATAATAATGGAAATAAAGTAAAGGAGATGAAAATATTAAATGGAAGCAAACCCTAGCTCCGGCTCTCTGCAAAACTCCAAGAAGAATACGTGATAAGTCAAAAGAATAGAAACCCTTTTCTTTTTATAGTCTTCACACTTTCCAAAATTAGGTCTTCAAAGTCCATCACCAAAAAGTCCACCAAGCCCATGAACCATGTGTGAGAAACCCATGTGAAAATATGTCTCAAAAATATGCTGTGGGAAAAGCGGGTTTCCGTAGGAATATGGCTAGGAATCCGCGCCGACAAGTAGCTCGGGTGGTAGCGATTGACTCGGAAAATCAGCTGAGTCACCAGAGTCAATGAATCAATTCGGTGTTGTCAGCTAGGTCTAATCAAACTGAATCATTGTCAACTTGTCTAAATGGTTTGAGTTGGCAGGCCATTGTCTCTGCCATTCGCAAAGGCCAAGCCAATGTTGCATCATTATCTTGCCCCTCTTGCCTTCCCGACTTCAAAGTCAGTACTACATCCAGTGCATGTCGAGCCTGCGATTCATTGTCTTCCCTGCGACATAGTCGCTCCACATCCTACCAATGCAATATCGGTCTAACATACATCTACTCCACAATTCCATCTTTAGCTGCGATTTTCTTCAATCTGCCTTTGAACTCTCAATTGCAACATAGCTTCTTCAAGCTGCAGCATCAATTATCATAGACTCACCAGCACAAGCACCAGCATTTCGCTCCAGTTCCACAACCATTGCAACCTACTATACAGCATCACAACAACTTCATATTTCAGCTCAGAACTCAACCCATTCTTCCATTCAACAGCTGCTACTCGAATACCTCCAAAACCTAGCACCAGAGATCCATTTCCTCCACACGAATTCCCGGTTTCGAGTTGCGGGAACAACCCCTCTGTGGACAATCATACCAGCACCAGTTTTCATTCCAGCCTGGAACCAGCTTACTTTTCTCTGAATCTCTAAATGCAATCCACGGAAAGCGGCATCTTTCATAGCTCGGGCTATAACCTTGTCGAGTCTTGTCTTCATTTGATTGCAAAGGAACATCACTCTCCATAGCTATTTTGTAGCTTCATAACCACCTAGTCAGCATCACTTGCACTGAAGTTTAGCTCAACTAAACTCTCTATATTGCATCTTCTTGGCCTTCTCTAAGTGAATTTCCAGAGACACAATTTAGATGGCGGCAACACTTGTTGTGAGTGACTTAGCAGCTCGAACCCAGTTCACAAATCGACTCCGGGCTTGACCAACACCACCAAACATCAAGCTTTTCTGTCTTGTTCTTCATCCTTTCAAGCCATTGTCATACCACCATTACCATTGCATTCACACAACCAAGTCATAGCCACCCCCTGAATCACCGGTACCACCACCGGGTTCATTTACGCTTCATTCAACCAAAAAACCAGAAAAGCAGTCCGAGAATTCCGCACTCGACCGCAAAACCGCCAAAGCATAGCCAACAATCACAAAACAGCCCCTCTGCTACCCTTTATCTCAGTGACGACCATCAAAACAATACCCACATCTCGGCATTAGTTCCATGCTCGAGGTCCAAACTACCAAGCATCAAGCCATGTCGCACAGACCATTCCATCTCGGGCTCGGCCATTCACGCTTCAATTGGACCTGCATTGACTTGTTCTCATTGCTCCATTGCAACCATCACCGACTTTAGTTCAACACAGCCATTACTTGTGGCTTATTCCCTGTAAATCATTCATATTGAGGTTCACTATCTCAATTTCATGACATGATTGATTCCTCCCCTGCAATCTACCACTCAAGACGCAACAAAGCTGCATTCCACTGGCAACTTTCAACTACCACCTGGGGGGGTTGACACAATTCGAAACACAAACCCTGTAAACTCAGCTGCTAACAACACACAACATCACCATCTGTTACTGCTCAAACTGTCAATCCTGCAATCCAGCTCATCACTACTCATTCAGTCTTCATGTTCTCACCAAACAACCACCGATTCTTCCTCAAAATCGAATCCACGGAAAACCCATTTCGACTCTTGCTCTAATTCTTCAGTATCTGAGCTTGAAACACTCGATTCCTTCTCAGTAAATCTCTTTCCCATTCCTGCAACATCAAAACCTAACTTCCATCTTTATCAGCAAAATCAGCTTCAGTGAAATCACCTCATTCTCTAACATATTTGGGTTTAAAACTTAATTTGAGTAAAACCCATCTCCCATCTTCTCACAAATCGATCTAAAATCAACCATCTTCACTGATTTCGGGCAAACCTTGGTAAACCATCTCATAACCCAGTTGAATTAATTCAAACCCTAATTTCCTTCTTAATTTCTGCTACATCAGAGCATCAACAGCAACAGTGAAATCTTTGAATCTCCATCTCTCTGTAATAGCTTCATCAGTTCTCCATTACAACAATTTCTCTTGGTTTCAGATGTGTAATAATGAGAAGAAATTCTTCTCTGAATTTGAGGCTTGTGTAGGAATTGAGAATGGATAAAACCACCCAAGTGACAAAGATAAGGGGTTACCCATAAATGGTTCTAGGCACCCATTCTTTAGATAAAAGCCACCATAGTGATACTTGGCTTGTCAGTTTCGCGGAACCGACTGCCTATTTACTTCCTTGTTGCGCATATTCTTGGCCGACTCCGAGTATCACCCGCATGTGAAATGACCAAATTCCGTTCCTTGCTCAAAATGAATGATTTCTTCTTCTTTTGCTCCGTGCGACTCCAAAGCACCTAAAAACTCAAATTCACACATAAGATACATATTTTACAAGAAAACTTAGCGAAGAAAGCATAAACAATAGATAAATATCAAGGTGTTTTAGACACCTATCAAATTCCCCCACACTTAGACTTTGCTAGTCCTCGAGCAAATCAAACAAAATAATTATAAAACATACATACATCTCCGTCTCGTCGAGGCTACGGTTACTCTAAGCATGAATAACAGGCCTTTGAACCCCTAGGTGTCCCTAGTGGACGAGTTTTAGTCTCGTGAAGGTTTACAAGAGGTCTGCCTACAAAACCTATAATTCAAACTCCATCTATTTGTGACAAATCAATGAATGAATCCAAAATGACTACAGGAGGAGGTACCTTGCACAAATTCAGTTCATATATAAATAAATAAAGCTTTAATTAGATAGTCGAACAAACCACAATACTCGGAAACTAACAAACCACAATCACAATGAAAAGATTAAGAAGATGGATATAGATGTAGATGTTGGCGAATGTTCACAAGTGATCGATGTTTCCCATATCTGTCTGAAGGTCACTACCAAGATGAACCTATGCATCCTATTGGATTGAGCTACTGGTCAATTCTAGTGTTAACACACTGGCATATACAAGGGCACCAGTGGTCAACAAACTTATTTATACATCAACTCACTGGCATATACAAGGGAACCAGGAGTGACTTTATTCACCAAATATAATACTTTCTTTCTTTTTCTTTCTTTTTCACTTTTTTTTTTTTTTTTTTTTTGTGACAGCATGATTCGATCTTTTGGATCCAAGCGCATGCTTCTTGTCAGCAAGTACATGATAGTTGCCTTGGATCCTGCATTCCACGCTTGTTTAGGCGACGGAGACAGGGACTACGTTTCACACATACTGCTATTCCCAAGTGTCATTCTTATTCCGTTTGGTCTAATTGGTCGGTCTCTTTTCTTTCTTTTTTTTTTTTTCTTTTTTTTTTTTCTAGCAACTCAATCACTCTATTTCATCCTAGCAGTAATAACACGTCGATGTTTAGTGACCCACCAAAACACTTAGAGAACAATAGATAAATATGGAAAAAAAAAAAATAGAATGCGATATGGTGATATTCCGAGATATGGTAACGACTATCATGTTATTTGTGATTTCTGAGCTATGTTCGTTCTTGTTAATTAATGGGTTCCTCAACTCCTGCAATCAAAATGATTCCATCCACTAATGGTGTCATCCTAAAGGCACAAGTTTCTAGATTTCGGAGTTCAAAAAGCACAAATTTTTTCTTTTTTTTTTTTTATTTTTCTGTTTTTTTCTTTTTTTTTTTTTTATGGCAAAAAAAACTAAAACATAAAAAAAACTATAAAAACATATAAATGCTCCCCACACTTAAACTTTACATTGTCCTCAATGTAAAATTGAATCATCCAAAGAAGGTTCAAGGTGGGAAATTCCGCAAATGATATGCAAAAACAAGAAAATAAAGATAAAATGCTTAAAAATAAAAAGATAAAGGGAAAGATACAAAACCGGTGGGTTGCCTCCCACTTAGCGCTTGGTTTAACGTCGTCGGCCGACGTTCGGCTCCATTACTCCTCCCGGAGGGAGTGGATCACTCAATGTAATCATATCCTCGATTCTCCGTCACAAACTGCTCATAGTATGGTTTCAAGCGATGGGCGTTAACCTTGGAAATCAGCCCTGTTTTGGGACTAGTAATTTCAACTGCACCATGCGCAAACACATTAGTAACAACAAATGGTCCAACCCATCTGGACCTAAGTTTACCTGGAAACAATTTAAGACGAGAATGGAATAAAAGTACTTTCTGCCCTACTTCAAAACTCTTTCGGGAAATCATTTTATCATGGAAAGCCTTGGTCTTTTCTTTATAAATGCGTGAACTTTCATATGCATCATTTCGTATCTCTTCTAACTCATTGAGCTGAAGTTTCCTATGTTCACCAGCTGCATCTAATTCCATATTACATACCTTGATAGCCCAATAAGCTTTGTGTTCAAGTTCGACGGGAAGATGGCAAGGTTTACCATAGACAAGCCTAAAAGGAGACATACCGATGGGTGTCTTATAAGCTGTCCTATACGCCCACAAAGCGTCATTGAGTCTATAACTCCAATCTTTCCTTGTAACATTCACCGTCTTCTCTAAGATGGACTTAATCTCCCGGTTGGAAATTTCAGCTTGACCGCTCGTTTGTGGATGATACGGTGTGCCAACTTTATGAGAAATGTTATACTTCTTTAGAAGAGCGTGAAAGGATCTCTTGAAGTGCGAACCTCCATCACTAATCACCACTCGAGGTGTTCCAAACCTAGAAAAGATATGTTCCTTCACAAACTCACAAACAATATGAGAATCATTGGTAGGGGTGGCTTTAGCTTCCACCCACTTAGAAACATAATCTACAGCAAGAAGTATAAAAAATTTCCCATTGGAATTCACAAAAGGCCCCATAAAATCGATACCCCAAACATCAAAAATCTCAACAGCGAGAATTGGTGTTTGCGGCATTTGGTTTCTAGCACCAAGGTTGCCTGTCCTTTGACACCTATCACAAGCCTTACAACATAGATATGCATCCTTAAACAATGTAGGCCAATAAAAACCACTTTCGAGAACCTTGAGGGCTGTCCTCTTGGCTCCGAAATGGCCACCACAAGCATATGAGTGACAAAAATTCAGAATTGATTGGAACTCGGATTCAAGTTACGCACTGCGGATCATTTGATCGGAGCAATGCTTCCACAAATAAGGTTCATCCCATATATATTGCTTAGCAATCTTCTTGAGCTTGTGTTTTTGGAATGTAGACATGGAACTAGGTACTTGTCCCGTCACCAAGAAGTTAACGATATCAGCGTACCATGGAGTTGTGCCACCAACCGCAAAGAGTTGCTCATCCGGGAAGCTATCATGCAAAGGAATCGCTTCTTCGGACACAACCAATCTGCTTAAATGATCCGCTACAGTATTCTCACTTTGCCCTTCTTGTCCTTGATTTGCAAGTTGAACTCTTGAAGAAGAAGAATCCACCTTATGAGCCTTGGCTTAGCATCCTTCTTTGTTAGCAAGTATCGAAGTGCTGACATGGTCGGAGAAAACAACCACCTTTGTACCCACTAAATAAGATCTAAACTTCTCAAGAGTGCAAACACTATGGCCAAAAGCTCCTTTTCAGTAGTGGAGTAGTTGATTTGTGCTCCGTTGAGAGTTCTTGAAGCATAATAAATGGCATATGGAACTTTGCCATCTCGCTGTCCCAACACGGCTCCAACGGCATAATCACTCGCATCGCACATCAACTCAAATGGCTTGCTCCAGTCCGGTGGTTTGATGATTGGTGCGGTAGTCAACAACTCTTTCAAGGTGTCGAAAGCTTCCTTGCATTCCTTATCACAATCAAAGGCCACATCTTTTTGCAAGAGTCTACACAGGGGCATTGCAATCTTGGAGAAATCCTTGATGAATCTCCTATAAAAACCTGCATGACCAAGAAAAGAGCGAACCTCCCTCACATTTGTGGGGTATTGTAAGTTCCGAATCAAATCTATCTTAGCCTTGTCAACTTCTAACCCCTTAGAGGATACAACATGACCTAGCACAATCCCATGATTGACCATAAAGTGACATTTTTCCCAATTAAGCACAAGATTAGTTTCTACGCATCGTTTAAGAATAAGTGCAAGGTTATCTAAGCATTTGTCAAAAGAATCACCATACACGCTGAAATCATCCATAAACACTTCTATGATGCTTTCCACATAATCTGAGAATATACTTACCATACAACGTTGAAAAGTGGCTGGTGCATTGCACAAGCCAAATGGCATACGTCTATACGCAAAAGTGCCAAAAGGGCAAGTAAACGTTGTCTTTTCTTGATCTTCTGGAGCTATCACAATCTGGTTATAACCTGAAAAACCATCAAGGAAGCAGTAAAAAGCATGTCTAGCCAACCTTTCAAGCATTTGATCAATGAATGGTAAGGGAAAATGGTCCTTTCGGGTGGTAGAGTTGAGCTTTCGGTAATCAATGCACACTCTCCAACCGGTCTGGATTCTAGTTGGAACCAAGTCATTATCTTCGTTTTTCACCACCGTGATTCCGGACTTCTTTGGAACGACTTGAATCGGGCTCACCCATTTGCTATCGGATATGGGATAGATCACCCCTACTTCCAACAATTTCAGGATTTCCTTCTTGACTACTTCCATCATCGGAGGGTTCAAGCGACGTTGAGCTTCTCTTGTTGGTTTTGCCCCCTCCTCAAGAAGTATTCGGTGCATACATGTGGAAGGACTGATTCCTTTGATATCGGCAATGGTCCACCCAATGGCAGACTTGTACTCTCTTAGCACTCGAACAAGCTTCTCCTCTTGCACCTTGGTAAGGTTGTTGGCAATGATCACCGGTAACTCTTCCTTGTCACCTAAATACACGTATTTAAGGTGATCCGGCAGAGGTTTCAACTCAAGAATAGGTGCCTGCACAATCGATGGTAAAAGTTTCTCATTAGTAAGCGGCAAAGAAACATAAGACACATTATACTTTTGTGGAACTTCTTTTAATGAGTTAAGAGCTAAAACAGACCTCTTTAAGCTCATCACAAATAACAATTCACTTTCAAGGTCTTTATATTTCCCATAACCTAAACCTTCCACTATGGTGTTTTCTAAAGCATCTTCACCATTCAATTCAAAAATCTGTTGAGCTAGAGAATCAATAATATCAATTGAAAAACAGAATGCACATCACTAGGATATCTCATAGCCTCAAAGATATTGAAACTTATGACTTCGTCATCAAATTCCATAGTTAAAGCGCCCTTGAAAACATCAATCTTTGTTCTAGCGGTTCTCATGAATGGTCTACCCAATGACAAGGGAGTAGACGATGGTGAATCTTCATCCATCATGTCAAGAACATAGAAATCAGCTGGAAATATGAGTTGATTAACCTGCACCAAAACATCTTCAATAACCCCTTTCGGGTAAGAATTAGACCTATCAGCAAGTTGTATAACAATACCAGGGTATTCTTAAGAGGTCCAAGATTCAATGATTCATAAACGGAGGCAGGCATAACATTAATGGATGCTCCTAAATCTAACATAGCACGTTCAAACCTGATTTTACCAATAGTACATGGTATGGTGAAACTAAGGGGTCTTTCAACTTAGGTGGGAGTTTCTTTTGAAGATATGTGAAGCATTCTCCCCACACTCATTACCTCGTTACCGGTCAATTTGTGCTTGTTAGTGCACAATTCCTTCAAGAACTTTGCCCAACGTGGAACTTGCCTTATCGCCTCAATGAGTGGAATGTTCACTTGATCTTCTTAAAGATTTCCAAAAGCTCTTGGTACAATGTCTCCTTGTTCGACTTTGCAAACCTCACTAGGAAAAGGCGGAGAAGTAACATAAGTAGAAACATGAGTTCTAGAGTTAGAATTTGTTACCGGTCAGCCTTTTTAGGGGTTGTTTCACCCTCTTCTTTCTCCAACTCAGGTTCATGGGACACCGGTGATGTTTCCGGTTTCTCTACTTGCTTCCCACTTCGTAACTCAATAGCATTGGCATTCTCCTTGTGATTTATTGGTTGCGAAGGAAGTTTTCCCTCTGCTTGTGCCTCCAATTTGCTCACGGCATTAGCTAATTGACCCATTTGTGTTCGGATGTCCTTCATATCCATTGCTGTCTTTTGCTTATCTTGCACCATTGTGTTGAGAATGAGATTCAACTTGTCATCTATACTCGTGCCTTGAGTTTCTTGTGGTGGTCTTTGCATGAATTGATATCCTCCTTGTTGATTGAAAGTAGGATTTGCAGCTGCTTGCTTGTTTGCATAGCTGAAATTCGGATGATCACGCCTAACCTGGATTGTATGTGTTGGAGTACGGATCGTACCTCGGCCTTTGCTGATTTTGGTACATAGCACTTGCTTGCTCAACATCTTCGGTATATGATGATGGTATGACAGCTGCAGCTATTTGAGTCATCATTCTCTCCATGTTGCCCATCCTTTGTTCCATGTGTGAAGAATTGCCAACTTCATTCACCTTCCTTCTTCTTGATTCATCTCGAGTGTAGAATTGTTGAGTGTTCGTGAGCCATATTCTCCAACAAACTTGTAGCTTCCGCAATGGTTTTGTTGGTAAGTGCACCACCACTTGCGGCATCGATCAAATTTCTATCATTAGAAAGCAGCCCCTCGTAGAAATATTGAATCACAAGTTGATCGCTGATTTGGTGGTGTGGGCAGCTAGCTAAAAGCTTCTTGTAGCGCTCCCAATACTCATGGAGAGTCTCTCCGATACTTGTCTAATACCACAAATCTCCTTGCGAATCACACTTGCTTTTGATCTTTGGAAAATACTTCTCAAGGAACAATTTCTTCATCCCATTCCATGTGGTTATGCTTCCAGCGGGTAAGCAAAAGAACCACTCTCTGCTTGATATCTAAAGAGAGAAAGGAAAAGTTTGTCATCATAGCCATATCCGCATCTGCAGTTGCTTGCTTCATACTAAGTCACAACATGATGGAATTGTTGCAAGTGACGATTAGGATCTTCTCCGCTAAACCTCGAATTTGGGCAGCAAGTTAATCAATTGTGGTTTCAACTCAATGGTTCCATTCATTTGAATACATAAAAGGCTGCTGATCTAGGTTTGGAGAAGTGAGCTCCTTGAGTGTTCTTGGAGCGGGTGGTCGACCTCCCATTGTGTTGTCTTCCTCTTCGTCCGAGTCCGAGAATTCACTTGGTGTAGAACTTTGAGGAAGTGGAGTGTTATTTGCTCGAATGAAATCCTTAAGTAAAGTGCCTGAACGAAGACGTATACCAATTGGACTTGGTCTGCCCTCTCCACGCATTCACCAAAGAATTAGTACCTGAAAATCAGATTCTAAGAGGTTGAATAAGTAGATAGAAATTGAAAATAAAAGCAAAAGTAACAACTAAGAATAAAAATAACAACTAAACTTGCCACTGCCTCCCCGGCAGCGGCGCCAATTTTGACGAGGTGTCAATCTCGCAAAAATAAATTTCTCTACTTCTCTTTAACTAGCAAGTAGTATAATGTAAGTAGGATCGTCCCAAGGGAGGTATGAAGTTCAAGTTGTTATGCAAATACTCTTAGCAAAGATGATTTTGTTGTAGAAATGCTGAAAATTGTAAAATGTATTCAAATATGAGATGTAATTGATTAAAGGTTCAATCTAGACCACGGAATACAAACCAAATTGATAGATAGCTATATTCTTCACATTATCATGTTACTAACAACCCTAGAATAATTAGTACGCTCACCGGATACGGAAGCGCTCGACTACCGGTTCCTACTTGCCAAGTTTCCTAGAGGTACGCTTACTAGGTTTGACTTAAACAAATGCTCTAAGTTCTGTGAGATAAGGTTGCTCCTAGTGATGAACTCAAAAGCATGAATCACCTACTAGTGTTGATTTCTACATATAAGTACTTAACAAAGTCCCATCATCAATACATATATATTGCTACTTGCGTTTATCTTCTCTAGACAATTTACGATTGAAGAAAATCTAAACTAGCAATAGGATTATGAATCAACTATTTAATTTCGAACTTAAACAATCAACAAATAATCCATAAACAATAATAGCATGGTAGAAATCAATCAATAACATAAATAAATGCAAGAGAACAAGTTATTTCATCAATTATAGATTCATATTTCGGGCTTGAAATCGCCCTTAATCAAAGAGAGTTTTAGTTACTCATAATATTGGAGTTCATCATCAAATAATAATGGAAAATAAAGTAAAGAAGATGAAAATATTAAATGGAAGCAAACCCTAGCTCCGGCTCTCTGCAAAACTCCAAGGAGAATACGTGATATATCAAAAGAATAGAAACCCTTTTCTTTTTATAGTCTTCACACTTTCCAAAATTAGGTCTTCAAAGTCCATCACCAAAAAGTCCACCAAGCCCATGAACCATGTGTGAGAAACCCATGTGAAAATATGTCTCAAAAATATGCTCGCCGGAAAACTGGGTTTCCGGCCGGAATCCGGCGTAGACAAGTAGCTCGGTGGTGGCAACGATTCAACTCGGAAAATCAGCTGAGTCACACCGAGTCAATGAATCAATTCAGTGTTGTCAGCTAGGTCTAATCAGACCTGAATCAGCTGTCAACTTGTCTAAATGGACTGAGTTGGCAGGCCATTGTCTCTGCCATTCTGCAAAGGCCAAGCCAATGTTGCATCATTATCTTTGCCCCTCTTGCCTTCCCAGCTTCAAGCTGTACTACATCCAGTGCATGTCGAGCCTGCGATTCATTGTCTTCCCTGCGACATAGTCGCTCCACATCCTACAAATGCAATATCAGTCCTAACATACATCTACTCCACAATTCCATCTTTAACTGCAGCTTCAACTGCACTGAACTCTCAATTGCAACATAGCTTCTTCAACTGCAGCATCAATTATCATAGACTCACCAGCACAAGCATCAGCATTTCGCTCCAGTTCCACAACCATTGCAACCTACTACACAGCATCACAACAACTTCATATTTCAGCTCAGAACTCAACCCATTCTTCCATTCAACATTTCTTTACTCGAATACCTCCAAAACCTAGCACCAGAGATCCATTTCCTCCACCTGAATTCCAGTTTCAGTTGCAGGAACAACCCCTCTGTGGACAATCATACCAGCACCAGTTTCATTCCAGCCTGGCACCAGCTTACTTTTCTCCTGAATCTCTTACTGCAATCCCTGGAAAGCGGCATCTTTCACAGCTCAGGCTATAACCTTGTCAGTCTTGTCTTCATTTCAGTTGCAAAGGAACATCACTCTCCATAGCTATTTTGTAGCTTCATAACCACCTAGTCAGCATCACTTGCACTGAAGTTTAGCTCAACTAAACTCTCTATATTGCATCTTCTTGGCCTTCTCAACTGAATTTCCAGACACAATTTAGATGAGCAGCAACACTTGTTGTGAGTGACTTAGCAGCTCGAACCCAGTTCACAAATCGACTCCAGGCTTCAGCCAACACCACCAAACATCAAGCTTTCTCTGTCTTGTTCTTCATCCTTTCAAGCCATTGTCATACCACCATTACCATTGCATTCACACAACCAAGTCATAGCCACCCCCTGAATCACCAGTACCACCACCAGGCTCATTTCTGCTTCATTCAACCAAAAACCCTGTAAAAGCAGTCCAGAATTCCAGATTTCATTGCCAAAACCGCCAAAAGCATAGCCAACAATCACAAATAGCGCTGCTACCCTTTATCTCAATTACCCGACCATCAAAACAATACCCACATCTCGGCATTAGTTCCATGCTCGAGTCCAAACTACCAAGCATCAAGCCATGTCTGCAAATGTGACCATTCCATCTCAGGCTCGGCCATTCACGCTTCAATTCGGACACCACTTTTGACTTGTTCTCATTGCTCCATTCTGCAACCATCACCGACTTTAGTTCAACACATGAGCCATTACTTGTGGCTTATTCCCTGTAAATCATTCATATTCAGGTTCACTATCTCAGCTGCAACAGCATCAGATTCAGTTCCTCCCTGCAATCTACCACTCAAGACGCAACAACACTGCATTCCCTGGCAACTTTCAACTACCAGCTGCACCAGGGTTGACACCACTGCCAGAAACACAAACCCTGTAAACTCAGCTGCTAACAACACACAACACCATCCATTCTTTTGCTCAAGCTGTCAATCCTGCAATCCAGCTCATCACTACTCATTCGGTCTTCATGTTCTCACCAAACAACCACCGATTCTTCCTCAAAATCGAATCCACGGAAAACCCATTTCGACTCTTGCTCTAATTCTTCAGTATCTGAGCTTGAAACACTCGATTCCTTCTCAGTAAATCTCTTTCCCATTCTGCAACATCAAAACCTAACTTCCATCTTTATCGGCAAAAATCGCTTCGGTGAAATCACCTCATTCTCTAACATATTTGGGTTTAAAACTTAATTTGAGTAAAACCCATCTCCATCTTCTCACAAATCGATCTAAAATCAACCATCTTCACTGATTTCGGGCAAACCTTGGTAAACCATCTCATAACCCAGTTGAATTAATTCAAACCCTAATTTCCTTCTTAATTTCTGCTACATCAGAGCATCAACAGCAACAGTGAAATCTTTGAATCTCCATCTCTCTGTAATAGCTTCATCAGTTCTCCATTACAACAATTTCTCTTGGTTTCAGATGTGTAATAATGAGAAGAAATTCTTCTCTGAATTTGAGGCTTGTGTAGGAATTGAGAATGGATAAAACCACCCAAGTTACAAAGATAAGGGGTTACCCATAAATGGTTCTAGGCACCCATTCTTTAGATAAAAGCCACCATAGTGTCAGTTTCGCGGAACCGACTGCCTATTTACTTCCTTGTTGCGCATATTCTTGGCCGACTCCGAGTATCACCCGCATGTGAAATGACCAAATTCCGTTCCTTGCTCAAAATGAATGATTTCTTCTTCTTTTGCTCATGCGACTCCAAAGCACCTAAAAACTCAAATTCACACATAAGATACATATTTTACAAGAAAACTTAGCGAAGAAAGCATAAACAATAGATAAATATCAAGGTGTTTTAGACACCTATCAATGGTACTAACAAAACCCATGAGTTTCATATGATAAAATAGAAAAGAAATAATTACGGTGATGGAAATAGCTCCAAACCCTAGCTTTTCTTCTCTTGAGTTCTCCTCTCCAATGGCTTGATAAAAGATTATGAGATATATCTTCAAAAATATTAGAAGTTCTCTTAAATAGGTATCCAAGTTGTTGTCGTACCCGTGCGCCAAAATCCCGGTCGAATGGTTGCCAAAACTCGCCAATATTCCCAAAACAAGCTCACGTCCAAGTCATGGTCGTGCCAAGGTGGCTTGAGAATTGAATAGGCTTCCTGCAATTGTGAGAGGCCCGACCCATTTACTTTAGCTTCAACTGTGGTTCCATGGAACCGCGGTATATCTTTTAATCAAACCACGGATATACATGCTTAGTGAAGAATAATTTCCCCTGGAATTTTATAAATCACCGGTACTTTCACGGATACTACTCTCACCGAGAGTTTTATTTTCCCCTGGATTTTTAATTTCTCCGGTCAGCTTCACTTATACCAGGCCCTCACTTGAAACTCTTAACTCCCAGCTCAGTGAAAAGTAAAACTCCCTGAGTTTTCTTAACTTCGACCTCTTTCTCCTTCTCCATTCTGGTGACTCTCGTATTTCCAACTAACAACACAAGCATGCAGCATCTCGAGCTCCACCTTCTCTGTTTTATATCAACCAGAGACCATCAATCACGACCCAAGAGATCACCACGCATCATCGTCTTGAGTCGTCTTTTGCCAGTTCCCCATCCATTAATAGCATCTCCATCTTTCATTCTCGTCCACGCCAGCAATACACAGAATCCTCCTCCTTAGCTCCATCATCAACAACATACTCGAGCTCCATTTTTCGTCCTTCTTCTCTATCACTTCGACATCGTTCTCCATTACCGCTTCATGAGCAACACCGCATGAGACATCCTCAAGTATCTCCCTCGAGTCTCATCGTTCGCCCGTCGATCCTTCTGCCGATCGAACTCGAGTTCTAATCCGTCAATGAACACGGCTTCTATTCATTGCCAAGCTTCAACTCATTATCGACAGCACAGCATCTCTCAACTCGAGCTTCTCCTTCCATCGCTAGCCTGACACTACAAGCTGTAGCTTCTCCTCGGTCTTCTCGGCAAAAAACGGGAGTCCATCATGATCCCCGAGGTAAGCGTGAGGATCTATAGCCACCAAACCAAACACCGGTTCATGAATACCAAAACCAACACCATTACAAACTCCATTAATATTCAACAGGTAAGCAGCAGCAACTCAGCTCCATTACGAGACTCTCCACATCACTTACATCGTCGATGTCGATCACAAAACACCATTATCTTCCCATATGGCAGCAGCATCATGAGTTCGCAGACGTAACCATGAAACTCAGCTCAGCTCCATCGTTTAACCCAGTACCAAACTCGAGTTCCATCACCGGCTCAAACTTCCCTAGTTCTTCTGTGCAATGCCAATGAAAAGATGAAGTGCACGTTCAGTTTATTGCATGAGTCTTGGTTGCCCTGCATAATCCAGTGGGTGCCTTTAGAATTCGCTTTTAACTATCAGTCTTGGACGACTGACAGTACAATTTATTGCTTCTTTCTTAGTTAACCGTCAGTTCTGTGGAACTGACAGGCTTAACTTATTATTTTGCTCATGGCTTCCTCATATGATGTCGTAATGAGCTCATTCTTTTCGCCTTTCAATTCGTCTTTAGTCCCCTTCGAGGTGATATTAAGGACTTTTTGGATTGAGCGAGTTCCACTTGATCTTTGGCCCTTCTCCTCTTGCGGCTAACTTCTTTTTTGTGCACAAATATGTGCCAATTCTCTTCTTTCGGATGATTCATCTAGCAAAACACAAATAAGAGAAAACAAGAGTAATATACAATAAATTTGCACGAAACTAAGCAATTACTAGCATGGATTAGACACAAAATATGTGCAAAATATGCACTTAACAAATTCCCCCACACTTGGCTTTTGCTTGTCCTCGAGCAAACTATCTAAAATACAACAACTCCATGTCGCCAAGGATACGGTTACTCTTAGCATGAATAATAAGGCCTTTAAACCCCTAGGTGTCCCTAGTGGACGAGTTATAGTCTCGTGAGGGCTTACGAGAAGTATACCACAAAACCCGGCTCCAACTTCAAAGCGTTCCGACTTCCCAAGCATCCAAAGAGCTATGAGGACATAGAGAGTTTCTGCATGCTAGTAATAAGAAGTTAGAAATACCAAAGAACATATTCATTCTTAAATCTTGAGTGAGAAATAACCACACCATAATGAGAGAATGCGTGTTTGAGAGCGATCATCGAAAGCATTTAGCTCGCTTACGCCTCACTTGAAAGGATTTTATGATAATTGCACTCAATAAGACGGCTTTTATGGGTCTCACATGTGTGCAGGTAGGAATGAAGAGAATCCTACACATGTTGAATGGTGGGAAGGAAACCTTGAAGTATTTACGGAGACTCCACAAAATCGTGGAAAATAAAGATATTTTGATGATCTCTCGAAAGGAAATCAACCATTATAGCAAGGATGAGAGTACTTACCACCTTCACATCCGATTGCAATGATGAAAGCACCACTCTCACAGCATCCAATAGAAACGTCTTCCTTCGGCTCGTCTTCTTTATCTTCTTGGTCTTCGGTCTTCAACTGTTGATGATAAACTCTTGAACTTGTAGAACTTCGACAATTTATACTCTTTTCCTCAATTTCCTTGTTGCTTGAAACTTCTTTATATATTTTTCTTCCACGGCCTTATTGAACAAATAACAACCTAAATGCAAATCTCATTTTATATATTTTTTTTTTTTTTTTTTTTTTTTTTTGTGAAGAGAGATTGCAACTAAAACAATAAATATGAAATAAAATTAACATGGCCATGAAAGAAGTATGTTACCACTTTGATCTTCACAACTTGTAATGCCTTAGGTATCATAAACTTCAATAACTCTCATCTTTTGATTTTTCTTCGCTCTTGTCATAAGTCTTCATACTTAGATATAGAATTTCGCTCTTTATGTGTAAGTCTTCAACATGTATATAAAAATCTGCTCATGTATATGTTGCTTTACTTGAATATGAAATTTCGCTCTTCCTTGTATTGTTGCTTGTAAACCTCAAACGTCTTTAACTTTCCTTGTAAATTTGATGTCGCTCCCACTTGTTGATGATGATGGTGTTTTTATGGATCTCTGTTGTTGTCGAGAGAGAGAAATGGTGCTAGCGCAAATCAAACTACAAGAAGGTGGTTTTCGTCTATAGACGTCACCCTTATGATTGACAAAATTAGCACTCAAGAGATCAAAAATAGTGCTTCTATTGGTGGGAGGTTGGGTAGCTCACCATTCTACCAGGTTAACGTGCGGTGACACACACTCAAAGAAAGCTCTTTAGTTAGCTACAAATAAAATTTGATGCAGTGCCTTGGTTGATATGCAAATGGGTAGTCTCCACTAATGATTGATCAGCAACTCTAATAATGCATTTTCTCTGCTCTAATTTGCATCACCGGCATGATTAAATCCATTATTTAACACTCCAATTAAGTAAGAAATCGAATGTAGTTCCTAACACTTCCAAGTTCAGTTATGTCGGGTTCCCGGAATCTCATGTAAACATACCTAGAAGTATGCTAGTGACTCTAAAATCTCTACAAGTTGGAGGTTTTATTCAAATATATACAAATAAATTGAAAAATCTATATGCAAAATACTCCCCCACACTTAAACTTCACATTGTCCTCAATGTGTAAAACCAAAAATTGAATTCTAACATCAACAGAAGATAAAACGCAAAAAACTGTGCAAATTGGTAAGGAATTTGGAAACACTCCATTTCACAGAAGTTGTTCATCTCGTGTTTTCTACAAAAGTGTCAAAAAGGGCACAGTGTTTCGATAAACGGTCTGACAGTTATGGTCTCTGGACTGAACTACGCGCAGTCTGAAGTTTTCTGACAAAAAGTATTCGATCTATAATTTCTTCTAAATAGATTCCGGACTCAATGAAATTAAACATGGGGATGAAAATATGATATGAAAACAATAAAAAACAAAAATAGAAGGGTTTAAGATACAAAACCTATGGGTTGCCTCCCATTTAGCACTTGGTTTAAAAAGTCGGCCAAGACTTGGCATTCTCCTTACTACTCCTCCAGGGAGTAAATCTTTAAACTCTATCTAAATCACATTCACATAAGCGATGTTTTCATAGTATGGCTTCAATCTATGGCCGTTGACCTTAGAAGTAGTCCCATCTCTAAGACTAGTGATATCAAGCGCACCATGAGAATAAACATTAGTAACAACATATGGTCCAATCCATCACGGACCGTAGCTTACCGAGGGAAATAGCTTAAGACGAGAATGAAATAAAAGAACTTTCTGTCCCACAACAAAATTCTTTCGAGAAATCATCTTGTCATGGAAAAGCTTAGTCTTTTCCTTATATATACGAGAACTCTCGTACATCATTACGTATCTCCTCTAGCTCATTGATTTGTAGTTACCTATGTTTCCAGCTTTATCATACTCCATGTTGCACATCTTTACAGCCCATAAAGCCTTATGCTCAAGTTCAACGCAGGAGATGACAAAGCTTTGCCATAAACCAACCGATATGGAGACATACCAATCGGTGTCTTATATTTGTTCTATACGCCCAAAGTGCATCGTTGAGTCTATAACTCCAATCCTTCCGTGTAGCATTAACGGTTTTCTCAAGGATGGACTTAATCTCACGATTTGAAATTTCAGCTTGCCCACTAGTTTGTGGGTGATACGGGCGTACCAATCTTTGTGTAATGTTGTACTTCTTGAGGAGAGCATGGAAGGATTTCTTTAAGTGCGAGCCTCCATCTTTGATAAGCACTCTTGGTGTACCATGTCTAGAGAAAATATATTCCTTCACAAACACAACAACTTGAGAATCATTAGTAGGGGTGGCTTTAGCTTCCACCCATTTAGAAACATAATCCCACAAAGAAGAAGTATATAAAATTTTCCATTCGAATTAACAAAAGGACCCATAAAATCAATGCCCCACACATCAAAAATCTAAACAAAGGTGAGAATAGGATTGAGTGGCATTTGATTTCGAGCACCTAGATTGCCAGTTCGTTGACATCTATCACAAGATTTGCAAAAGCATATGCATCCTCAAATAGGGTAGGCCAATAAAAGCCACTCTCAAAGGACTTTGAGAGCGGTCGTTTTACACCAAAGTGACCACCACAAGCATAAGAATGACAAAAGATAGAATTAGTCAAATTCGAGTTTGGTACGCACTGCAGAGATAATTTGATCGGCACCATATTTCCACAAGTAGGGCTCATCCCACACATCTTGTGGCTATTTTCTTAAGCTTTAACTTTTGAAAAGTATACATTGTACTAGGTACTTGCCTTGTAACCAAATAGTTCACTATATCAGCGTACAAGGTGTTGATTCTTCAATTGAGAAAAGGCATTCGCGGAAAACGATCGTAATGGGAGTTCTTCTTAGGAAACAACAAGTCTACTAAGATGATCGTATTTTGTATTCTCAACACCTTTCTTATCTCTAATTTCCATATTGAATTCTTGCAGCAAAAGAATCCAACGTATGAGTCTTGGCTTAGCCTCCTTCTTTTCAATAGATCGTAGTAGTGCTGCATGATCGAGAATATACAATCACATTGGTACCCACCAAATAAGCTCCGAATTTTTCTAATGCAAATACTATAGCCAACAACTCTTTCTCGTAGTAGAATAGTTGATTTGAGCATCGTTTAGGGTCCTTGATGCATAATAAATCACATGTGACCTCTTGTCTACTTTTTGACCCAAAACAGCTCCACTGCATAATCACTTGCATCACGTAACTCGAGCGGCAAACTCCGGTCAGGGTGACTTAATAATTGGTGCGGTAGTCAACAATTCCTTGATTTATTAAAAGGCATCCTTGCACTCTGGTCGAAGTTAAAGGCAACCTCTTTTTGCAACAATCGCACATCGGCATTGAGATTTTGGAGAAATCTTTGATAAACCTCTATAAAAACCTGCATAACCAACTAAGAAATTTCCCTCACCGAAGTGGGGTATTGTAAGTTCTAATCAAGTTCATCTTTGCCTTGTCTACCTCGAGCCCTTGAGAGGACACGATGTGGCCAAGTACAATTCCATGGTCTACCATAAAGTGGCGTTTCTCAGATTTAAAACAATATTAGTGTACATGCACCTTTTAAGCACAATTTCAAGATTATTTAAACAAATATCAAATGAATCTATAAACACCGATCGATCATAAATACCTCAATGATGTTTTCCACGTAATTTAAAATATACTAACCATACATCTACGAAAAGTGACGGGCGCATTGCAGCACCAAATGGCATTCTTACATATATGCGAATGTCTTGAAAGGACAAGTGAAAGTAGTCTTCTATTGATCCTCCGGTGCAATAACAATTTGATTGTGCAGAATAATAACCATCCAAAAAGCAATAAATGAATGTCCCACTTTCTTTCTAACATCTAATCAATGAAAGGCAAAGGAAAGTGATCCTCATGGGTAGCCAATTGAGCACTACGTAATCCATGCACACTCGCCATCTGTTTGAACTCTTGTAGGAACAAGTTCATCATCTTGATTTCTTACAACGGTGACATTTTGATTTCTTAGGCACCACTTGTCTTGGACTAACCCGTTTCTTCAGTCGAGAAATTGGGTAAATCACCCCCACACTTAGTAATTTGAGGATCTCTTTTCACGACCTCCGTCATTGGGGGGTTAAGCCTAGGTGAGCATCACGTGCGGCTTGATATCATCTTCCATAAGGATTCTATGCATGCACATGGATGGACTAATGCCTTTGATGTCGACAATTGTCCAACCAATAGTAGTTTTGTGCTCTTTCGAACCTAAGGAGGCGTTCTTCTGATGTGTCTTTGTGAGATTCTTTGCAATAATGATCGAAGCTCTTCCCCCATCACCCAAGTAAGCATACTTTAAGTGATCGGAGTAGAGGTTTAAGCTCTAATTTAGGTGCATGCACAACGAGAGGTAAAGTAACTTCATCGATTCACGGGTAAAGAGATATATGAAATATTACCTCTTTCTAACTCCTTGTGATGTTAGTTAAAGCACCACATGTCTCAACAAACTCCTTGGGAATATCAACGTCAAGTTAGGAATGCTATGGACGTCCAAATCAATGCTATTTTGTAGTTACGATTCAAGTTCATCTTCGTTTATCAAATCAAACATGTTTGCAGCCCAACGTAACCAATAACATCAACGAGAAAATGCGGAGTGGATATCAATTGGATAACGATGGTCAAAATATTGAAGCGTATAACCTCTTTGTCGAACTCAAATAGTGAGTGTCCATATCACAATCAATCTTCGTCTTGAGTCTTCATAAATGGTCTCCAAGAAGTAATGAAGTGTACTAACAATTGTCCCCATTACATATCACAACAAAGAAATCAACCAGGAAAGATTAATTCATTCACTTGCACCAACACGTCTTCCAAGAGTCCCTTAGGATATATATTAGACTTATTAGCTAATTGAATGATAGTCCCTGTCTCCTTTAAAGGTCCGAGATTCAATGAATCATAAACATCGGCCTGACATCACACTTATGGAAGCTCCTAAATCAAGCAAAGCACGCTCGAACGTTTTTCCAATAGTGGCACTCAGAAACCACCGGGGATCTTTACACGCTGGGCATCTTCTTTAGCAACATTGAAGCACTTTCGCCCACCTCGGAAAGTGATCTCGTTGGCAATCAACCTCTCCTTCCTTGTACACAAAATCCTTGAACTTTGGCATACACAGGTACCGATTACGATGGCCTCGATAAATGGAAATGTTGATATGCACCTTCTTTGAAAAATATCCATAATCTCCTTGTCTAGAGCTTGCTTCTTTGACTTAGCAAAGCGACTAGGAAAAGGAGGTGGTGTGGTAGAAAGTAGGAAGCGTATCCTTAGGTTGGCCAATTGAGGTTGGCTTTTCCTTTGGAACGGTTTCCACCTCTACTTCCTCTTCCAAGTCAGTGACTAACCTTTTCTTGTTGTTTTGGCTCTTGAGTTTGCTTCCACTTCTAGAGTCACAAGATTGACGTTCGCTCTTGGATTCACAAAAGGTTGTGATGGCAACTTTGCTGGATCTGTGCTTTTATTTCATTCATGTCTGTAGCCAATTGTCCCTTAAAGTTGCAAGTCCTTTATAGCCATGTCTTGTTTAGGATTGTATCTTGGCCAGGCATTGGCATCTTGCTTTGCATCATCATTTTCATCATCTCCTCTAAACTGGAATTTTGAGTCTGTTTGTTGAGGGCTGAGGTGGAGGTTGTGGTCGGAATGTGGTTGTTGAAAACCATTACGCAAGCCCATAAGGATTAGGAGGCTGGCTTATTTGATTTGCATAATGAAATTTAGGTGATCTTTCCAACTGGATTATAAGTGTTAGAGTAGGATCATACCTTGGCCTCACGATTAGGGAACACGGCATTCACTGTTCGGACTCTTCTTCATAAGAAGGAATAATCATCATGCCATTCGTTATTCTACCTTTTACATGTTGTTCATCCGATTTGCTCACATGATCTGATTCTCTCCCGTCTCGGGCTAATCGACGAGTACCCAAATATTACATATTTATATACCTTTTTATTGGCATTTTACTCATCTTTTGTGCTCAATCGGATATTATCCCAGTTACGTATTTTATTTGTTTTCAAGAATAAATATTTGTATTAATTAATTTCGTGTTTTTAGGTAATAAATAAAGTTCGGAAATGAGAGAGCCAAAAGAGAAGAGGTTGAGTCGAGCATCCATGGAGCAGAAGCCAAAGCCACATGGCCAAACGGTTGCAACCCAACAAGTAGCAACTCATCTCAAGACATGGGCTTGAGCTAGACCCGACCGCTTTGACAGGATCCAGCCTGGGCCCACTCCAGCCGCCGAGATTTCTATCGGCTACATCCTACGGCCTCAGCCTTGCACATCAACGTTTGATGCTCCGCGCTCAATGACCGAATCACCTTTCTACCTCGGCCGTTCGGATCTTACACGCTAGATCCTACGCCGCATCATTCCCATCATCCTTTGCTATGCCCGCCCCTCACCAAACCACAACACCCTATACCCTAATCGAGCAAACTATTCTCTTCTTCACTTTCTCTTTCTTCACTTCTCTCTTTCTTCTCTTCTCTCTCCCACCACTGGAAACGCGAGCAGCTCTGCTCTTCTCCATCTCCTCCCTCTCACGACAAACCACCACCTCACCTGCTCCCTGTCGCCATCACCTTTGGCTCTATCAACCACATCAGCACCCTCTCTAGGGTCTAAGGTTTTCTCTCTCTTAGCTTCTCCAACCCTAGAAGCTAACCCAGAGAAAACTAGAGCTAGGATTAATAACAACCGATGCATGGCGTTCTCGAGATGACTTGACAGAGGAGAGCACTATTCGAGTATGGGTGAGAGTGTTTTGGTTTATTTTCTATTGAATTTCGATTTTGAAGAAGTTAGGGTTTGGGATATTTTCACGGTATAAATAAGAGGTGTACGTGAATGTTTTTGGGCATGCAGGTTAGCAGTGTATCGATTAGGGTTTAATTTGTAGTTTAATTGTTTATTTTAATGTTTTAATTTAGTTTGTTAGGGTTTCAATGAAACCCTAATTCAATGTTGTGTTTAAATACTGTTGAAGTTTTCTTGAGTGCTTAATGTATGAGATAACTTCAATTCCAGCATCCAATACTCTTCTCTCACAATGCATGCCATGTATACATTGTAGTTAGGTAATACTTGTGTTGTGTATCTGCAGCTCAAGCTTTAGAATTAATTGCTAATTCTCTTGACTAGTTGTACTTAATTAGACAACTAGTGCTCTAGGTTAGTACCTTAGGCTGTTAAATGAAGAATCACTAGGAGAAACTCCTTAGATAGGTGGTAGAATTGACACTACCCTTGAGCGCCATAGGAACAAGAAGCTTCCAATGAGTTGACACATAACATGAGTTAGTGGTGGAATTGATAATCCCAGCACCCATTTATTTGCATTATTTGTATTTCATTTATTTTCACTGTCATAACATTCAATCAGCCGTATCGGCAAAGCCATAATTGTGTTATCTTCACTGGAATTCAGTTTAGGAATCCATTAGATCAATCAGAGCACCACAAGTCTCTGTGGTTCGACCCGTACTTGCCACGTCTCCGATAGACGCCGTGCACTTGTGGTTATTACATGTAGGCTTAAAACATAAACATCATCTAAAGGCACATAAATAAACACATTTCAAGGCCTACCAAGTTTTAAGCGCCATTCGGGTTTTTGGCGTGTGCCTACTGTGATTCTTTGGCCTATCTATCTTTGATTCATTTCACCACTGTACATAATTCCTTTTGTGTGCTTGTAACCTGTTTTTAGTGTAACTCAGCATAAGCATCGTAATAGCTGCATACGCCCAACTTATTTGCATTTTCATAGCCCATATTTTTGTAGCTTTAACAAGCTTTTACATCTTGCATCTTAGTGTCCTAGTGCTTGTTAGTCCCGGCCGGTCAATTAATCGTGACTATCACTTTTCCTGTGTCAAGTGTTAAGTGTTAATATTCTTTTTCCTTGCTTTCTGCACATTTATAGTGAAATTCCTAATTGAGCAATGGTGCATGCTAAATGTCTCACTTGACGAAGCAAAAGGATAGCGAAAAAGGAAACGGTTCTGATGGTGAGCCACCCCGAGGAAGAAAGGAGGAGCGCGGAACTACGTGACCATTGTGTGGCTAAAGCAGTTAGTCGTTCTAAAATTTGGTTATACTCTATACGCATGAATACATCATCACAATGAGGTGTGTATTGATGAAAAATGGATGAACATCTGCATCTGTGACCTATACTTGTGATAACGTAGTTACCTTGCTAGGTGATCACCCCGAGTTGCATATTGCATGATACACGATAGCCCAAAAATTGATTGTTGCTCTTGCCTTGAATGTGCCCTTTTATGCTTCTGAGCTTGTGCTCATTAACCATTCGAAACCCATCAACCACTGAGCACAACTCCAGCCCCTGTTGTGAGTTGAAGCTACATTGCATAACATCTTTGGTGCATAAACCTAGTAATGAGACCATGACAATTGACCACTGTCACCCGCCAGAATAACTTTGTGAGAACTAGAGCATCTCTGCTGTGCACTGTAGAGCCATCTGCGCCTTTGTGTGAGCTCTTGGCCAATTATTTGCCAAACCCCTTGGACTCTCTGTGCTCGAACTTGCCTGGTGCCTTTGCATAAAAATTCTTCTTTGAGTGATGCTCATGTCTGAAAAGCATGCTTTAGTGTGTTACGTGCATCGACAATTGGATGAACTAGCCATCTTTTCTTTGTTAAATCTGTTGTGTGCAAATACGTTGTGAGACCTTTGCATACCTTGCCTTGCCTTGGCTGAAGTGCACAGCCACCAGTGACCCTGCCACCCTGAGTACATTGTGTTTGGTGATCTTTAAATACGTGGTTTGTGAGTGCATTCATTGCTTTAACGGCACCCGGCTCCAGCCCTGGTGTAGAGGCTTGAGTGCGACTGGTTAGCCTAGGTTAGGCTGTAGCCTAAGCATAATACACAGGCATAACCTTGCTATCTTTGCATCTTTAATCTGTGCTTACATAATGCACTAGCCACCTTGCTAAGAAATCTAGCGGGGATACTTTGAAGCTTTGTACTTGTGCTCAAACCTCGACATTCCATGTGCTTTCTGCTCAAACCCTGCTGGTGTGTGGTGAGCTTATTGAAGCAATCGCCTTGAAACCCTGAGCTGCGGTTTGAGCTTAGCACATGCGCATGAGCTCCACCCCACAGCAGAGCTGTGAGGCTTGAACTTGAATAACCAAGTTGGATGTGGTGCCAGTTTTAAGTTTGACTTTGTTGAGCCAAGTGTGAACAATTGAGCCTGGATGGACCCACATTTCTGAGTTTGACATCAGCTCGGTGTGACATCAGCCCCAGGTGAGTTTGATGCCACAAACTCAAGCCTGAGCTAGTTGATTTCCTCTGTCCTGCACTTTGACAAACCCTTGAGCATGCTTTTGTGTTTTTAAGCCTGCAAATTTGTGAGCCATACGCCACCTTGCTAGCCCCACTGTACCAAGTTTTTGGTATGTTTTGCTAGATGAAAAGCCATCCCTGATCACGTCTGCCCATAGCTTCAGCCGCCTACATCTTTGCACATGATTTGTGAAAAATTGAGTAGCATGCTACTGTTGAATCGGCATTTGTGTGATTACGTAACATGAGCAAAAGTTGTAGTAGCTGAAAATCGTGCTTTTGTGTGTGGTGTGCATTAGAATTGATTGAATCGGTTTTGCTATTTCTTTGTGTCTCCTTGGCTTGGCATGGCTTGTGTTTGGGTTATCTATATTGTTAAAGCTTTGTGTGATTACTCATTGTGCAACCTATGAACCAACTTTGCATTGTATGAAGCTATCTGCACGAAACTTGTGGTGCATAACCCATCGACTCACGTAGGTGATTTACCTTGGCTGATTGTCGATGATCACCTGACCTTGAATCTGAAATGCATCGACCTGTTAAGTTTGAGCCGCACTTGAGTGATCATGAACCTGATGTCTGCTGTTTATTCTCTAGAGCATCATACATGCACCTGACTGTGTTGTGCAAACTAGCCAATCCCGCGCTTGGAGGGCTGTCAACATTCACCCCAATCCCATGCTTGGCACGACCGATGCATAAGGTACCTTGCCTCGGACTTGTGTGGTTATTTATTGCAAAAAGCGCACAGCTTGTTAAACTTTGTATACACCTTGTCCAATTGTGTGCATACATTTGTGCATCTATGATTACTAGAAATTGCTCATCTATGAATTTTAAGGTCAAATCATTCATACGTGACACTTGAGCAAACCTTGAAAATAAAATATATGCTTTTGTGTGTAACTTTGTGTGTTAATTGGTTGAACTATTTTGTTCTCTGTGCGGAACCATCTAGCCAACATCCCCTGCGCTTTAGCTCCGGCCCACTGCAGTGTGAGTTGAATTGCGACTTGGGAGACAAGTTAGCGGCTGACCCTAGTGATACCAAGCCGAGGCCGGGTTCACCTCATCTGCTCTGATTGCCTAGTAAGTCACCTTTTGAAATCTTGAGCATAGTCTCTTGGGTACCTGTCAGCCAAGCCAATTGACTTTACGTGGCATATAAGCATCGTAAAAGAACTAATCATTCATCTACTTTGCAACCCATGTGACCAGTGAATCTTGCATACTCTTGAGCACACCCTAAGTTATTTTTTTTACCCACCCGAGTATACCCCGAGCTCACCACCTGTGCCTTGTGTGAGACCTTATAAGCTGTTATCACCGAGTGAGTTACGCTTCACATCTGTGTATGCTCTCTCAATCTCGAACTATAATTGAATGAATGCTTGCTGAGATTGGATATTTGTATGCATGTTCTTTGAAAAATTTGAGGATGGCCAAACTTGTGCCATGCAGAGTTCCCCATGCATTGTTAAAATTTTGCCGAGCTGCCTTTGCATGATAAAAACACTTGCCAGTAAGTGCTCAACCTTGACTATTGCCATGAATGCCTGCTGAACTAGTTATTTTGCAAATGCCACTGGGCTGAACATAACCTAGACCCATCATACCTGGGCTGAACCCTTAACAGCCAAACCCATATCAGCTGAGCTGTTGGGCTGTCTACACAACTAGCGAGCCCACATCTGTTGGTCAGCACAACCGAACCCAAATTGGGCTGTTTACTGCACCAAACTAAAAGCCCACATATCCAAACCGTTACCCACCTATTCCAGTTGGGCTTTACAACTTCAAAAAAGCAACCTTTTGGGCTTAGCACTTAGAATCGGTGTCATTTTCTTTTGTGGGTTGTATCTTCTGGGATGCAAACAACTAATCCCAAATAAACCAAAGCTGACCCAATAAACCAAATCAAATCCCGATAAACCAAAACCCCCTTTATTTGTAAGATTTGTTGATGTTTCTGTACATTATCTTTTGGGTTGACCCTCAACTCTTTAGACTGTTGGTATATGGTGAATTTTTGTATGTAATCCAGTAGGACTTGTTAAATTTTTCTTTCTTGAATCGGTTGAGTCTTCTTGTACATATTTGTGCTAATCCGATATGATCTCCATTTGAGAATGTTGGATTCTAGCCTTGACTAATGAAGCTCCAACCTTGCTTTGCCGACATCCCGGTAATCTCTTCCCTTTTCTCTACTCAGCATAGTTCTCATGGTATGTATTTGTTTAAATTTTCTATCTGTTGACACATTGAGGACAATGTTTGATTTAGGTTTGGGGTGCATTTGCATTTAAAGTTTTTAGTCTTTTTAATCTTTTATTCAAAAAAAAAAAAAAAAAAAAAAAAAAAAAAAAAACTTTTTGTAAAAACCTCCAACTTTTAGAGATTTTAGAGTCACTAGCATGCTTCTAGCTATGTTTACATAGAGAATCTGACCGAAATAACAGAAATTGGAAGTACCGGAGAACACAATCGGGTTCCTTAGTTGATTAGAGCGTTAAAGTTGGATTTAACCATACCGGAGGGCGAATTAGGTGCTGTTTAGATATTCGGTAGTAGAATTGTGATCACCCATAGTGGAGACTACCCATTTTACATCAAGTGAGGCACCAACCTTTAATTTTTGCAACTTTCTAGAAAAGCATTAGAGTGTGTGTCACCGTACATCAATCCAGGGTAGGAATGGTGAGCTACCCAACTTCGCACCATTTTCAGCACTACTTTTTGATCTCTTGAGTGCTAGTTTTTGTCAATCATGAGGGTGACGTTTAAAGAAGAAAACTCCTTCTAAATATCGATTTTGATTAGCATCACTCTCTCTCAATCAAAGACCTATAGAAACACATCATCGTAAACAAACGGAGCGGCATCGAGAATATTGAAAGAAAAGTTGAGATAGTCCAAGGTTTATATGCAACAAAGAAAAAGAAAAGAAAATAGGATGAGACTTAATGAAGTTTGTGAAAAAAAATTGAGTTTTATCGTTTTATTGTAATTTAAAAAAAAAAAAAAAAAAAAAATTATTTTTTTGTCAAGTTTTTGTAAAGTTCAGAAGTTCGTCATCAACGGTTGAAAACCAAGACCGAAGATTGAAGACGTTTCTATGGTTTTATGAGAGAGTGATATTAATTGCCGATCGGGTGAGAAGGTAAGTGAGTACTCCCATCCTTGCTAATGGTTGATTTCCTTCCTTAGAGATCATCGAGGAAAAGATTCTTTTTGTCCACTCCTCGTAGAGTCTCCGGATTTTATTTGGAAGGTTATCCTTCATACCTACAACGTGTGCGAGGATTTCTCTCTTTATTCCTGCCTGCACACATAAGAGACTAAAAAAAAAGCGATCTTTTGAGTGCAATTATCATAAAACCCTAATGATGAGGCAGAAGTCAAGGCTTATGATCACAATCGAATCGAATTCTTTCATATGGTATGGTTACTTCTCGCAAAGACTTAAGGATGAGAATGCGTTCTTTGGTAGTTCTAACCGTGTTACTAGCATGCGAAACTCTATGTCCTCATAGTTTCTTGGAGGCTTGAGACTCTTTTACACTCTGAAGTTGGAGAAGGTTTTGTGGGTACACCTCTGGTAAACCCTCACGAGACTACAACTCGTCCACTAGGGACACCTAGGGGTTTAAAGGCTTAGTGCATACGCTAAATGCATTCGAGAGACCTGCGACATGGGTATAGTTAGGATTTCCTAATTTATGTTTCACTTGAGGACAAGTAAAATTCAGGTTTGGGGGTATTTGATGAGTGCCAAATATTGCATATTTATATACCTTTTTATTGGCATTTTACTCATCTTTTGTGCTCAGAATCCAGATATTATCCCAGATTCTGTATTTTATTTGTTTTCAAGAATATTTGTATTAATTAATTTCGTGTTTTTAGGTAATAAATAAAGTTCGGAGAAACTGAGGAGCCAAAAGAGCGAAGGTGGAGTCGAGCATCCATGGGCAGAAAGCCAAAGCCCGCAAAACAGTTGCAACCCAACAAGTAGCAACTCATCTCAAGACATGGGCTTGAGCTAGACCCGACCGCGACCCGGATCCGAGCCGTCACTCCAAGCCGTCGAGATTTCTATCGGCTACATCCTACGGTCGCTCAGCCTTGCACATCAACGTTTGATGCTCGCTCAACAGCAGAATCACCTGCTCTACCTCGGCCCGTTCGGATCTTACACCGCTAGATCCTCGCTGTTGCATCATTCCCATCATCCTTTGCTATGCCCGCCTCACACCAAAACCACCAACACCCTATACCCTAATCGAGCAAACCTATTCTCTTCTTCACTTTCTCTTTCTTCTCTTCTCCTCTCACCCGACTGAGCAGAGCTCTGCTCTTTCTCCATCTCCTCCCTCTCCTCGACAAACCACCACCTCACCACCCCTCCTATCGCCATCACCATGGCTCTATCAACCACATCCGCACCCTCTCTAGGTCTAGGTTTTCTCTCTCTTAGCTTCTCCAACCCAGAAGCTAACTTAGAGAAAACTAGAGCTAGGTTAGCCAACAACCGATGCATGGCGTTCTCGGAGATGACTTGACAGAGGAGAGCACTATTGAGTATGGGTGAGAGTGTTTTTGGTTTATTTTCTATTGAATTTCGATTTTGAAGAAGTTAGGGTTTGGGATATTTTCAGGTATAAATAAGAGGTGTCTGTGAATGTTTTTGGGCATGCACAGGTTAGCTTGGTGTATCAATTAGGGTTTAATTGTTTATTTTGATGTTTTATTTAGTTTGTTAGGGTTTCAAATGAAACCCTAATTCAATGTTGTGTTTAAACCTGTTGAAGTGTTCTTGAGTGCTTAATGTATCGGATAACTTCAATTCTAGCATCCAATACTCTTCTCTCACAATGCATGCCATGTATACATTGTAGTTAGGTAATACTTGTGTTGTGTATCTTGCGGCTCAAGCTTTAGAATTAATTGCTAATTCTCTTGACTAGTTGTACTTAATTAGACAACTAGTGCTCTAGGTTAGTACCTTAGTTGTTAAATGAAGAATCACTAGGAGAAACTCCTTAGATAGGTGGTAGAATTGACACACTACCCTTGATTGCCATAGGAACAAGAAGCTTCCAATGAGTTGACACATAACATGAGTTAGTGGTGGAATTGATAATCTCGGCACCCATTTATTTGCACTATTTGTATTTCATTTTATTTTCACTTTGTCATAACATTCAATCAGCCGTATCGGCAAAGCCATAATTTTGATATCTTCCTTTGGAATTCAGTTTAGGAAGCCATTAGATCAATCGAGCACCACAAGTCTCGTGGTTCGACCTGCCACTTGCCACGTCTCCGATAGGCAGTGCACTTGCGGTTATTACATGTAGGCTTAAAACATAAACCTCATCTAAAGGCACATAAATAAACACATTTCCAGGCCTACCACTAACTCTTCGACATTAGAGTTGTTTCCGGTGTAGAATTGTTGAGCATTAGAAGCCATACTCTCAATCAAAGTTTGCTGCGAAATTGTCTTCTCGGTAAGTGAACCACCGGCAGTCGCATCAATCAAATTCCTCTGTGGGAGTAATCCTTCGTAGAAGTATTGAATGATAAGTATTGAGGATATATTATGGTGTGGGCAGCTTGCCAACAACTTCTTATACCTCTCCCAATATTCATATAGAGACTCCCGGACATCAGCCAAGAATGCCACTAATCTCCTTCGAACGGATGCCGCTTTGGAAGCAGGAAAATATTTCTCGAGAAATAGCTTTTTCATACGAGTCCATGTTGTAACACTCCTGGAGGAAGACAATACAACCATTCTTCTCGCTAAGTCTGTCAATGAGAACGGGAAGGCTTGTAGCATAGCCATATCTCTCTGCTTGATTTTACATGCCTCAGACTTGTCATTGTGTTCGAAGGCTGTTGAAGGTGTCGATTTGGATTTTCACTGGATGTCCCTTGAACTTTGGTAGATGATGAAGTAGATTCACTTCGACCCACTGGGTTAGTGATTGAAATGCACAGTGGTTGCGAATCTAAGCATGGAGATGTTAAATATCATAACTTCCTCTCGGGAGGTGGAGGATCTCTCTCGCTCGTATTAACCATCTCTTCAGAGAGTTCTTGTTGCGGACTGTGGACGTGCTTGTAGTACCGTTCCCTTGCGAGTTTGAATTCGCACCTTGGGTAATTCCAATCCTTTGATGCCGGAGATTAAGAAAAACAGGAAACAAAATTCTCAAAAGCTAAATCAAAAACTAAAAATAAGACTAAAAATAAAAAGAAATAACAACTAAAGCTACCGATTTGCTCCCAAGACAGCGGCGCCAAAATTTGATGCGTGTCGTAGGTGCAATCAAATTAATATCTTATTTCCACTAAATTAAAAATAATATAATGAAGTCAAGTTCGTTCCCCGAAGAGGGGAGATTTAGTTGTCAAAAAGTGTCACAACGGGGGTTTGTTTTTGATTTAAAGTAAATAACAAAGCAATTGAAAGTAATAAAATTTGCAACCAATGGAGAGAAATATGATTAGGGAATCCTTCTTCGTTTACTAAACCGTCATCAAGTTATTATATTCATCCATTAATACAATTAATCACAAATTATTACCAACCGTGGAATAACAAACTAGCTCGGTGCTATCCCCTAAATTCCTTAAATCACTCGGGTACCTGAAGCTCTCCAATACCGGATTCTATTCTTGAAACCACCTAGTAGTAGCTCACTCAAGGTGTAATTTGTCCGATTGCTTTATCTTTTGTGAATTATAGATTGATCCTAGTAGTTAGACTCTTAGCTCAAGGTCCACTTTCTAGTGCTATTTATACACACAATCGCTATATAGAATCCCTCTGCAAGGTCTTGTGTTCTCTACTTTTGTATGAATTATTCGACTATTACTTATCTCCTAACTCAATACTAGCATTTGATTTAATCAACAAATTAATTCGATTGGCTATCAATCAATCATAAATAAATATTTTAATTAGTATAAACAATCAATAATCATGTGAAGAACTTCAAAATAGATTTATATAATAACTCAAATCATGTCTAGAACTTAGAATTCATCCCCAATCACTAAGAAGTTTAGCTACTCATGGTACTAACAAAACCCATGAGTTTCATATGATAAAATAGAAAAGAAATAATTACGGTGATGGAAATAGCTCCAAACCCTAGCTTTTCTTCTATTGAGTTCTCCTCTCCAATGGCTTGATAAAATATTATGAGATATATCTTCAAAAATATTAGAAGTTATCTTAAATAGGTATCCAAGTTGTTGTTACCCGTGCGCCAAAATCTCTAGTCGAATGGTTGCCAAAACTTCGCCAATATTCCCAAAACAAGCTCACGTCCAAGTCATGGTCGTGCCAAGGTGGCTTGAGAATTCTCAATAGGGTTGCGCAATTGGCGAGAGGCCCGGCCATTTCTTTCGCTTCAATGTCGAGTTCCATGGAACTAACGGTACATCCTAATCCAAACCCACGGACATACATGCTTCCGTGAAGAATAATTTCCTCGAATTTTATAAATCACCCAGTACTTTCACGGATACTACTCTCACTTGAGAGTTTTATTTTCCCCTGGATTTTTAATTTCTCCGGTCAGCTTCACTTATACCAGGCCCTCCGCGAAACTCTTAACTCCCAGCTCCGTGAAAAGTAAAACTCCCTGAGTTTTCTTAACTTCGACCTCTTTCTCCTTCTCCATTGCAGCTGACTTCTCGTATTTCCAACTAACAACACCAGCAAGACGGCATCTCGAGCTCCACATTCTCTGTTTTATATCAACCCAAAGACCATCAATCACGGCCCAGAGATCACCACAAACATCGCCGTCTTCCGTCGTCCTTGCCAGTTCCTCATCCATTAATAGCATCTCCATCTTTCATTCTCGTCTCACAAAGAATACACATAATCCTCCTCCTTAAGCTCCATCATAAACAACATACTCGAGATCCATTTTTCGTCATTCTTCTCTATCACTTCCAAGATCGCTTCTCCATTACCGACTACATGAGCAACACCATGAGATATCCCCTGTTATCTCCCTCGAGTCTCATCGTTCATCTACAACGAGCAACTTCTGCCGATCGAACTCGAGGTTCTAATCCGTCAATGAACACGGCTTCTATTCATTGCCAAGCTTCCAACTCATTATCGATGACACAACATCTCTCAACTTTCGAGCTTCTCCTTCCATCGCTAGCCACAACACTACCTGGCAGTAGCTTCTCCTCGGTCTTCTCACCAAAACCGGGTCCATCATGATCACCGATGGCAGCAAGGATCTATAGCCACCAAAACCAAACGCAGTTCATGAATACCCAAACCAACACCATTACAAACTCCATTAATATTCAACACCGATGGCGCGGCAACTCGGCTCCATTTGCAGACTCTCCACATCACTTCCATCGTCGAGTCTCGATCACAAACACCATTATTTTCCCATATGGCAGCAGCATCATGAGTTCGTGACGTAACCATGAAACTTCATTTCGACTCCATCGTTAAACCCAGTACCAAACTCGAGTTCCATCACCGGCTCAAACTTCTCTGGGTTCTTCGTTGCAATGCCAAATGAAAAAGATGAAGTGCACGTTAGTTTATTGCATGAGTCTTGGTTGCCACTGCGTAATCAGTGGGTGCCTTTAGAATTCGCTTTTAAGCTGTCGGTCTTGGGACGGTGATAAGTACAATTTATTGCTTCTTTCTTAGTTAACCGTCGATTACGTGGAACTGACAGTTTAACTTATTCTTTTGCTCATGGCTTCCTCATATGATGTCGTAATGAGCTCATTCTTTCGCCTTTCAATTAGTATTTCAGTCCCCGCCGAGGTGATATTAAGGACTTTTGGATTGACGAGTTCCACTTGATCTTTGGCCCTTCTCCTCTTGTGGCTAACTTCTTTTATTGCACAAATATGTGCCAATTCACTTATTTTGGATGATTCACCTAGCAAAACATAAATAAGAGAAAACAAGAGTAATATACAATAATTTGCAAGAAACTAAGCAATTACTAGAATGGATTCAACACTAAATATATGCAAAATATGCACTTAACATACAACAGCATCGCGCCAAACAACACATGGTTACCGCGTTTTACAAGAAATTCTTCTTCATGTCCGAACAAGTTACCTTCTCGGACCTAGGGAGGATGTACCAATGAGACAACGAACATCCGAATGAGTTCGTCAAGAGATTCAGGGTTCAAGCACTAGATTTGTCATGACCCAAACATTGACCGAGCAATAATTGGTGAATTCTGCATCCAGCGGTATGGCTCCCATTTACCACGCCTTTATAGAAAACCTCGTTTAGGACATTCTGCGAACTCCATGAAGGCTGCACAGCGATCGGCCTAACGGCAAACACCAATATTATTAGAAAGGGCAGACCAACCGAGCAGAAGACATACGCGAAACTTCGCGGAGAGTAGGCGATCTCATCGCAATCGATCACAACGCCGGCCCCTCCTCTATGAGTGTGTTAGGCAGGGAGGAAAAAGGAAGACCCCGTTATGGACCAACGGCCCTAGCGAGGCCGGCACAGAAGAGCAACTCGCCATTGAGGCGGCCTGCTAAAGCTCCCATGCATCGTCACGAAAGGTTGAAGGAAGTGTCTTGAATTTTTCCATTTCCAATTGAGGAGGTAATCTAACTCCTAGGCGTGGGTTCAAGATGATGTTATCAGACTACCATCTCCCTGTGCGCCCACCAAGAAGGCCAGAGACGGCAAATCCCAAATATTGCCACTACCACAGACATTTGTTCATCTGACAGGTGAGTGCAATAAACTAAAACTTATCTTTAAGGAAAAAGTAGAGGCAGAGGGCAGTGGGAACGAGGGAGTACATAGAGATCCACTTCCGGTGAGGGTGCGGAGTCTCAGGGGACTCGTATATGAGAGCTGTACAATCCATGCGGCATGTATGCGAAATTCTCTATTTTTCCAAGGCGCATCGCGAAAATATTTTCATGGCTCTCAATAGTATCGTGTCGGGACGACTTTTCCCTACCACGGAAACCGCGTAAAAAACCCAAAGCGCTATCGGAAAATATCTTGAAAAACATATTTGAGACCACTGACCCACACTACTTAAGAGGCATTGAATTCAACAACACACTAATCGACGCGGTCTCGACTGTCTGGTGCTCAAGACTCGAAAGTTGCGGGAGTTTTGAAGCAAGCTACCCATCTCCCCGTCGTGATCAAGAACTCGGAGGAAGCCTTGAACAGCATGCGACTACGTTAACCTCGAGATCAAGATAGGAGGCACCATGACGCATGGCAAGTTTCACATTGTCAAAGAACTAGGCTACGACATGATCTTGGGGCGCTTTGTGGGTATCCGGCAAAAAGCAAAGCCGGGACCATCTCCTCTTGCCGATGTCGACTAGATAGAATCTCCAACAAACCGTCCAACCCACAGCAGCGTCAACAACAGCGCGGAATTCGATCACCGTGGAAAACCGTTGGCATTGACTCATAGGCTCCAAACACAAGTAAGTCTGGTCTAACGATATTCTCCATCACCAGTCATTCCTTCTCTTATCCGTCATGGGGACCTCCGTACTATTTATGGCATGGGCGTCATTGTCAAAAGATGTGAATGGGGGCGGGCCAAGCGCTTTGCCAAGGATGAAAGCCGGTGGCCGGCGAGACCAAGATTCAGCGGTTGCACTGCTTCAGAACTTCGTTTCAGATTGGAATATGGTAGTCAAAGCGACTTTGTTTCAAGTCGGAAAAGGTAGCAGTGAAGATAGCCGCCCCGATGATCTACCCAAAGGCAAAGAAGACGAGCCGCATCCCGGTGGCGAGCGTCTTCTGGGTGGATATTGCAAGCTCATAAACACCGACAAATTTGGGGCGCGATAGTTCACTCGCGATGACTCAAGCATTTTAATACCTAAGGTATTTTGTACTACTTTTTCTTCTTCCAAAGACTTCTTTTAGTGTTTTCTCGGCCATTTCCCTTTCCACTTGATACTTGTATTCCCGAGATGAATGCACCGCTTGCATTCTCCATTAGGTTTTCGTTTTTATTTAAAGCATACCTTTTCTTCCAAATGAGTCTTCGAAAAAGTACTTAGAAGTACCTTATTCAATCATTCGAAGCTCGATAGGAATATACGAATATGGAAAGTCAAGCAACCTATTCTAATGGAAGATTTGGATCTTTCGAAAAAGAAGCTTTATTGAGGATGTGAAACCACAAACGAGGATAATAATTGTGAAACCCTATCTTCGCCACAAATATGAAGAAAGGTGAAAATGAAGTCTGTAAGCGTCAACTCTTAACAAGTAAGCAATAACAACGAAACTAGTCATCAAAAGCGAGATACACGAGTTCCCAACTCCTCGGTCAATTCCCCTTTCAAGCACTTTCCCAAACAATCTTTTGAGCAACAAAGGTTCCATGAAGGCGCATCGCGATGGCAGTCTCAACGTCCCGCTTGGAGGCCTCAACGTCCCACTTGGAAGCCGTCTCAGCAGCAAAAACATCCGTCTCCTTCCCGACGTCCGCTTCAACAATTGGCCCGACATACGCCACCATGACTCCCAGATGTCACTGATAATGGTTTCGGCGTCTACTGACGAAAGTTGTTTCGGTTTCATCGAATGCAACGTCGCCTTCCTCAGAACAATTGCCCAGCTTGCCAACAACTTCTTATACCTCTCCCAATATTCATATAGAGACTCCCCAGGACATACGCCAGAATGCCACTAATCTCCTTCCGAACGATCCGCTTTGGGCGAGGAAAATATTTCTCCAAAAATAGCTTTTTCATCGAGTCCATGTTGTAACACTCCTGGAGGAAGACAATACAACCATTCTTTCGCTAAGTCTGCCAATGAGAACGGGAAGGCTTGTAGCATAGCCATATCTCACTGTGATTTACATGCCTCAGACTTGTCATTTGTGTTAAGGCTTGTTGAAGGTGTCGATTTGGATTTTCACTGGATGTCCCTTGAACTTTGGTAGATGATGAAGTAGATTCGACTTGACTCCTTTGGGTTAGTGATTGAAATGCCGCAGTGGTTACGAATCTAAGCATGGAGATGTTAAATCTCCTAACCTCTCCCGGAGGTGGAGGATCTCTCTGCGTCATTTGTATTAACCATCTCTGTAGAAGTTCTTGTTGCGTGGACTGATGTGTAATCTAGTTCCCTGCGAGTTTGAATTCGCACCTTAGGTAATTCCAATCCTTTGATGCCGGAGATTAAGTACGAAACAAAATTCTCAAAAGCTAAATCAAAAACTAAAAATAAGACTAAAAATAAAAGAAATAACAACTAAAGCTCTGCATTGCTCCCGTGGCCAAAATTTGATGCGTGTCGTAGGTGCAATCAAATTAATATCTTATTTCCACTAAATTAAAAATAATATAATGGAAGTCAAGTTCGTTTCCCATGAAGAGCGGGGAGATTTAGTTGTCAAAAAGTGTCACAATGGGGGTTTGTTTTTGATTTAAAGTAAATAACAAAGCAATTGAAACTAATAAAATTTGCAAGCAATGGAGAGAAATATGATTAGGGAATCCTTCTTCGTTTACTAAACCGTCATCAAGTTATTATATTCATACATTAATACAATTAATCACAAATTATTACCAACCAGTGGAATAACTGACTAGCTCAGTGCTATCCCCTAAATTCCTTAAATCCTTGGTACAGGCTCTCCAATACCAGATTCTATTCTTCAAACCACCTAGTAGTAGCTCACTCAAGGTGTAATTTGTCCGAATGCTTTATCTTTTGTGAATTATAGATTGATCTAGTAGTTAGACTCTTAGCTCAGGTCCACTTTCTAGTGCTATTTATACACACAATCGCTATATAGAATCCCTACGCAATGTCTTGTGTTCTCTACTTTTGTATGAATTATTCGACTATTACTTATCTCCTAACTTTCAATATTAGCATTTGATTTAATCAACAAATTAATTCGATGGGCCACACCTAAACAATCTATCAATCAATCATAAATATTTTAATTAGTATAAACAATCAATAATCATGTGAAGAACTTCAAAATAGATTTATATAATAACTCAAATCATGTCTAGAACTTAGAATTCATCCCCGATCACTAAGAAGTTTAGCTACTCATGGTCTAACAAAACCCATGAGTTTCATATGATAAAATAGAAAAGAAATAATTACGGTGATGGAAATAGCTCCAAACCCTAGCTTTTCTTCTATTGAGTTCTCCTCTCCAATGGCTTGTTAAAAGATTATGAGATATATCTTCAAAAATATTAGAAGTTATCTTAAATAGGTATCCAAGTTGTTGTCGTGCCCATGCAGCCAAAATCTCGGTCGAATAGTTGCCAAAACTCAACCAATATTCCCAAACAAGCTCACGTCCAAGTCATGGTCGTGCCAAGGTGGCTTGAGAATTACAGAATAGGCTTGCGCAATTGGTAGAGGCCCACCCCATTTACTTTCGCTTCAACTGTCAGTTCCATGGAACTAACAATATATCCTAATCCAAACCCACGGACATACATGCTTCCGTGAAGAATAATTTCCCCTGGAATTTTATAAATCACCGGTACTTTCACGGATACTACTCTCATAAGAGAGTTTTATTTTCCTCGGATTTTTAATTTCTCAGTCACCTTCACTTATACCCTGAGGCCCTCAAACCTTGAAACTCTTAACTCCCGACTCAGTGAAAAGTAAAACTCCTCGAGTTTCTTAACCCGACCTCTTTCTCCTTCTCCATTGCGAGCCGACTTCTCGTATTTCAACTAACAACACCGGACATGCGGCATCTCAAGATCCACCTTCTCTGTTTTATATCAACCCAAAGACCATCAATCCAGCCCCAAGATTACACGGCATCATCGTCTTAAGGTGCGTCCTTTGCCCAGGTTCCTCATCCATTAATAGCATCTCCATCTTTTATTCTCGTCTGCCATCAATACCACGAGAATCCTCCTCCTTAAAAGCTCCATCATCAACAACATACTCGAGGCTCCATTTTCGTTATTCTTCTCTATCACTTCAGCATCGTTCTCCATTACCGCCTTCATGAGCAACACCATGAGACATCCCTGTTATCTCCCTCGAGTCTCATCGTTCATCTACAACGATCGACTTCTGCCGATCGAACTCGAGTTCTAATCCGTCAATGAACACTGACTTCTATTCATTTAAGCTTCACTCATTATCGATAGCACGGCATCTCTCAACTCAGGCTTCTCCTTCCATCTTCACAACACTACAAACTATAGCTTCTCCTGATGTCTACAAGAAACCAGGAGTCCATCATGATCCCTTGGTAAAGAAGGATCTATAGCCACCAAAACCAAACGCCAGTTCATGAATACCAAAACCAACACCATTACAAACTCCATTAATATTCAACACCCGATGGCAGCAACTCAACTCGGCTCCATTGCAGACTCTCCACATCACTTCCATAAATGATGTCGATCACAAAACACCATTATTTTCCCATATGGCAGCGACATCATGAGTTCGAGGAGCGTAACCATGAAACTCGGCTCGGCTTCATCGTTTAACCCAGTACCAAACTCGAGTTCCATCACCAACTCAAACTTCCCCTGGTTCTTTACGTGCAATGCCAATGAAAAGATGAAGTGCACGTTCGATTTATTGCATGAGTCTTGGTTGCCTGCATAATCCAGTGGGTGCCTTTAGAATTCGCTTTTAAGCGCGGTCTTGGACATTGACAGTACAATTTATTACTTCTTTCTTAGTTAATTTGTCGATTAAATGGGAACCGGCTTGCTTATTCTTTTGCTCATGGCTTCCTCATATGATGTCGTAATGAGCTCGTTCTTTCGCCTTTCAATTCGTCTTCCGTCCCCTTGATGTGATATTAAGGACTTTTGGATTCGAACGAGTTCCACTTGATCTTTGGCCCTTCTCCTCTTGCGGCTAACTTCTTTTATTGCACAAATATGTGCCAATTCGCTTCTTTTGGATGATTCACCTAGCAAAACATAAATAAGAAAACAAGAGTAATATACAATAATTTGCAAGAAACTAAGCAATTACTAGCATGGATTCAACACTAAATATATGCAAAATATGCACTTAACATACTGTGACATCGCGCCAAACAACACATGGTTACCGCGTTTTACAAGAAATTCTTTTTCATGTCCGAACAAGTTACCTTCTCGGACCTAGGGAGGATGTACCAACGAGACAACGAACATCCGAATGAGTTCGTCAAGAGATTCGAGGTTCAAGCACTAATTGTCATGACCCAAACGTGACCGAGCAATAATTGGTGAATTCTGCATCAACGGTATGGCTCCCATTTACCACGCCTTTATAGAAAACCTCGTTTCGGACATTCTCACGAACTCCATGAAGGCGCAGCGATCAGCCACGACAGCACCAATATTATTAGAAAAGGGCAGACCAACCGTAAGGCAAGACATACGCGAAACTCGCGCGAAGTAGACGTCTCATCAACAATCGGTACAACGCCGGCCCCTCCTCTGGTGTGTTAGACGAGGGAGGAAAAGGAAGACCCAGATTGTGGACCAACGGCCCTAGCGAGGCCCACGGATTTACGAGCAACTCTCGCTCATGAAGAGCCGCTTAAAGCTCCCATGCATCGTCACGAAGGTGGAAGTGTCTTGAATTTTCCATTTCCCATTGAGGAGGTAATCTAACTCCTAGGCGTGGGTTCAAGATGATGTTATCAGACTACCATCTCGGGCGCCCTGTGGCCAAGGCTGGCAAATCCAAATATTGCCACTACCACGGATTTGTTCATCACTTTGACCGGTGATTGCAATAAACTAAAACTTATCTTTAAGGAAAAGTAGAGGCGGAGAACTTCAAGCGGGAACGAGGAGTACATAGAGATCCACTTCCGGTGAGGAATTGCGGGGTCTCAGGGGACTCAGTATGCGATCTTGTACAATCCATGTGATACGGCATGTATGCGAAATTTTTACTTTTCCAAGGCGCATCGCGAAAATATTTTCATGGCTCTCCAATAGTATCGTGTCGAGTGCACGACTTTTCCCTACCACGGAAAGCAGCGCAAAAACCCAAGCGCTATCGGGAAACTATCTTGAAAAATATAACGAGGATTCTTGACAGCCTACTTAAGAAGGCATTCAATTCAACAACACACTAATCGCGCGGTCTCGACTTCAATCACAGATTACTTTCAAGACTCGAAAGTTGCAGGAGTTTTCAAGCAAGAAGCTACCCATCTCCCGTCCGTGATCAAGAACTCGGAGGGGAAGCCTTGAACGCGCGGACTACGTTAACCTCGAGATCAAGATAGGAGGCACCATGACGCATGGCAAGTTTCACATTGTCAAAGAACTAGGCTACGACATGATCTTGGGGCGCTTGTGGGTATCAGACAAAAAAGCAAAACTGGGACCATCTCCTCTGCCGATGTCGACACCCGACATAATCTCAACAAGCCGTCCAACCCTTGGTAGCGTCAACAACTTATCGACGGAATTCGATCACCCGTGGAAAACTGGGTTGGCATTGACTCATAGGCTCCAAACACAAGTAAGTCTGGTCGAACGATATTCTCCATCACCAGTCATTCCTTCTCTTAGCCGTCATGGGGACTCAAGTACTATTTATGGCATGGCGCTGTCAAAAGATGTGAATGGGGCGCAAGGCCATTCAAGCGCTTTGCCAAGGATATGGAAACCGTGATCGAAACCGACGAGACCAAGATTCAAGCGGTTGCACAACGCCCGAACTCATTTGATTGGATATGGTAGTCAAAGCGACTTTGTTTCAAGTCGAAGGTAACAAGTGAAGATAGCTGGCTGGTGATCTACCCAAAGGCAAAGAAGACGAGCCGTATTCAGTGGCGTACGTCCTTCCGGGTGGATATTGCAAGCTCATAAACACCGACAAGCCTGGAGGGCGCGATAGTTCACTCGCGATGGCTCAAGCATTTTAATACCTAAGGGCGTACTACTTTTTTCTTCAAAAGACCTTTCTTTTTAGTGTTTCTCGCCATTTCCCTTTCCACTTGATACTTGTATTCCCGAGATGAATGCACCCTTGCATTCTCCATTAGGTTTTCGTTTTTATTTTAAAGCATACCTTTTCTTCCAAATGAGTCTTACGAAAAAAAAAAAGTGCTAAAGTACCTTATTCAATCATTGAAGCTCGATAGGAATAATATACGAATATGGAAAGTCGAGCAACCTATTCTAATGGAAGATTTGGATCTTTGAAAAAGAAGCTTTATTCAAGGATGTGAAACCACAAACAGGATAATAATTGCGCGAAACCCTAGCTTCGCCACAAATATGAAGAAGGTGAAAATGAGTCTCAAGCGCCAACTACGCAACAAGTAAAAGCAATAACAACGGAAACTAGTCATAAAAGCGGATACATGAGTTCCCAACTCCTCGGTCAGATCCCCTTTCAAGCACTTTCCCAAAGATTCTTTCGATCAACAAAGGTTCCATCCGAAGGCCGCATCGCCAGCATGATCTCAACGTCTGCTTGGAGGCCTCAACGTCCCCACACAGGCCGTCTCGCAGCAACAACATCGAGTCTCCTTCCCGACGTCCGCTTCAACAATTGGCCCAAGATACGCCACCATGACTCCCGATGTCACCAATAACTTGATTTCGACGTCACTCTGGAAGTTGTTTGGTTTCATCGAATGCGGTCGCCTTCCTCATTAACCTTTCAAGGAGGATTTCTGATTCATCCACATCGGAATCGAGGATTATGATGCCTTATTGAACATAGAAGTTACGTGAGTTTTCCCTAAAAATTTCACAAACTCGGTCTTCCCGTCGTTTCAACAGAAGAAATGACCGTTCCGCCCTAGCACTGGGCTGTGAAGAAGTGTTGTTGCACTGAAACCTTTCAACGCACTGGAATGCTTCGTCACCTTCCCATTCCTCCTCCATGTTCACCGAAGCTAAGAAGATCTGAACACGCACCCGCACCGCTTAGATAGGTGGAAGGTATGTCTAGAATAATTCCTGACTTCACGGAACGAGAGATTCAACTCTATCTAATGCCTCCTCATGAGAAGAAAACTGGTTTCGCCGATTACAAAGTTCTTCTCAGAAGAGTTAGAGGTGCGGTGTCCTTTGGAAGATCCCATTGTGCGCCACCGAACCATAGAAGGGGGTAAGTTTTCACCTTGTTTACACCAACAACCTACATCGAAAAAAAAGACAAAATGAAAAAAAAAAAAAAAAAAAACGAAGATGATAATTGGGTAAAGGGACGGGCACAATTTCAAAGCAATGCAATGCGAATGAAGGGTTCAAAATCATCTCTTATATCTAGCAGGAGCGACGAAGTCCCGAAAAGTAAAGCTCCCTATTAGCCGCGAATTAAGGCGTGATATCGGAGTTTTAATTAGAACCTATTCTACCCCGAGAAAAAATAAGGAAAAGTCTCATGCTGGCCGTGCGAAATAATTAGGGTTTGGTGAAAAAGCGTGGAGGAACGTGTTCGAGACACACTTGCTCGCGTTGTTACCTCTCTGACGCCAGCAACAAGGTTTGAAAGCAGAATCGACAACGTAACACTTTTGGGATTTAGAGAGAGAGAGGCTCCCTATTCGAGATACGCATGGAAAGAGGCAACCGAACCCGCCTTAGGGTATCAACAATCCGCGGCCGAGCCAAGCCAAGCCGCGCCCATGCCGCGCGCAAGCCGCGCCCCGAACTAAGCCTTAAGTTGCCGCGCTGAGCCAAGTCGCGCCTAAGCCAAGCCGCGCAACTCCCGCGACTCCATTCCAAGCCAGCGCGCCTGATCCAAGTCGCACCCAAGCCAAGCCGTGTCCAAGCTGCACCAAACCTCTTCCAACGCCTCACCGATCCGATCGCAAGCCACACAATACCTGCGGCTCTCATTCCAAGGTGACACATGACCAAACAGAGCTGACACCCTGCATCTTAACCAGCAATCACATCTACTGTTTCACGGTCTGGCTAGTGAACGACACAAGTAGAATTCATGCAAGGCCGCCAACACAAGGATCACAAATTCTCAGGACACTCTCTGAAAAGGTTAGACGAATTTTCCTAGCCATCTTTCATGACCCGATGCTTCGATTTTGTCCTCGTTTGTCACCATCTTATGCTTACCTCACAACAATGCTCCTGTTCTGAGCTAACGGGGGGACTTAATGTTGATGGTGGTTTTTAGCTTAGGGATAAAATCGTAAACCGTACATACGGCATGATGTCACTATGACCAATAGCGCATTTATTGACGTAAGAATTACCAGGGTACCTTTTTTTATATACATGTGTCATGTTACACGACGAAACCCTTAGTATTAACCGACATCACCTCAGATACACTTAACCTAATTCTCCCACCGTGCCAATGGCAAACCAACCACGCCACGTCTCGCGCCAAGGCATGACAACCATGCCAGCGCACCGTGCCAATGGAAAACCATGCCAGCCACGTCTCTCTGCGCCAAGGCATGCCAACCATGCTGGCCCAGCGCCACCGTGCCAATGGCAAACCATGCCAGCCCGTCTGCGCCAAGGCATGCCAACCATGCCGTGGCTTTCCGTGCCAATGGAAAACCATGCCGGTACGTCTACTGCGCAAGACATGCCAACCATGCCCGGTACACCGCAGGTTAATGGCAAACCATGCCAGCCACGTCTCGCGCAGCGAGCATACCAACCATGCCGATCGCACCACCATGCCAATGGCAAACCATGCCAGCCCGTCTCGCCAAGGCATGCCAACCATGCCAGTAGCACCACCGTGCCAATGGAAAACCATGCCAGACACGTCTCCGCGCCAAGGCATGCCGGCCGCACCACCGTGCCAATGGAAAACCATGCAAACCCCGTCTCTTCGCAAGGCATGTCAGCCATGCTAGCCGCACCACCGTGCCAATGGCAAACCATGCCAGACCACGTCTGCACGCAAGGCATGCCAACCATGCCCGGCCGCACCCGTGCCAATGGTAAACCATGCCAGCCCGTCTTCGCACCAAGGCATGCCAACCATGCCGGTGCACTGCCGTGCCAATGGCAAACCATGCCAGCCACGTCTCTGCGCCAATGCATGCCAACCATGCCAGCCGCACCACTATGCCAATGGAAAACCATTCCAGCCACGTCTCTGCGCCAAGGCATGCCAACCATGCTAGCCGCACCACCGTGCCAATGGCAAACCATGCCAGCCACGTCTGCGCCAAGGAATGCCAACCATGCCATCCGCACCACCGTGCCAATGGAAAACCATGCCAACCACTTCTCACGCCAAAGCGAAGGGTTGCAAATAATCGCGGCTACCCTTCTCTTCGAGATACGGATCTCGACCATCCAAGTTCGCCACCTAACGCACGACAACTTGCGCCCAAGGCCAAACACCACGGTTTGCACCAAACCCTAGTTTGGCCATGCTTATACCATGCCGACCTCTCCTTGACGTCATTAGATGCCAAAACAAAGGGTTGCAACGATCAGCCACCCTTCCATCTAAGATGCGAGATCTTAGCCGTCCAAGTTCACCACGACGCATGGCAACTTGCGGCCCAAAGCCTAAACACACGGTTTGCACTAAACCCTAATTTGGTCGCGCCTACTCTTTGACAAGGCCATGACTCAACGCTGACTGCTAAAACGAAGGGTTGAAATAATCATCGGATACCCTTCTCTTTGAGATGCAGATCTCGACCACATAAGTTCGCCACCTGACGCATGGCAACTTGCGGCCCAAAGCCAAAACACATGGTTTGCACCTAAACCCTAATTTGGCCGCGCCTACTCTATGGAAAAGCCATGCTCAACGCCATTTGCTAAAATAGAGGTTGCAATAATCAACGGCCATCCTTTCCTCTGAGATGCGGATCTCAGCCGTCCAAGTTCGCTACCCAACGCATGGCAACTTCTGGCCCAATGCCAAAACTACACGGTTTGTACCAAACCCTAAATTTTGGCCGCGCTTAAAACATACACGAGCATGCCAAAACCAGACTGGTCATGCCACTGGCTGCCAAACGAAAGGTTGCAATAATCAACGATCGCCCTTCCATCCGAGATGCAAATCTAAACCATGCAAGTTCGCCACCTAACGCATGGCAACTTGCGGCCCAAAGCTAAACATCACGGTTTGTACTAAACCCTAATTTTGGCCGCGCCTAACACATGCCAAAGCAATGCACGACGCTGGCCGCCAAAACGAAGGGTTGCAACAATCAACGGCTACCCTTCCTCTCAAGATGCAAAATCTCGACCGTCGAGGGTCACCAGAGACCGACAAGGCTCCCAAGCTCAACTTGCCAAGAAAACAACAACATGCTACACGTTTTCCACGAAAACACTCGAGACATCAACACATTTCACAAACTGGGGGATGCTCATTAGGGTATTGGTTTGGCGGTTTACAACGTGCGGCGTACACTATGCCCGTTATAAGAAAGTGTCATAAGAATGAGTCGGTTATTAAATACAAGGAGTAATGGTGAAACGTTTCTTTCATTATGGAACATCAATTTCAGGCGTTACCCGTTACCACCTCCTTCCACTTTACTCAGCCGTTCCCATTTTTTATGAGACCAGAGTACGTTTTGTTACGACTTGTATAAATAGGTCTTACTGATGGGTGTCGTAATCACAACAAATTAATTAATATTTTTCCACCTAATTAACAAGTAATATAGTGGTAGTTAAGTTCGTTCCCACGAGGAGCAAGAGAATTCTAGTTGTCAAAATTGTCACAAAAAGGGGGGGTGTAAAGCAAAAGCAAGTAAACAAAGCAATTAAAAGATAAAGTTGAAATCAATAAGAGAGACAAGACCAAGGAATCCTTCTTCGTTTGAAACAATGAATCAAGTTATGTTCTTTTCTACTTGTTATTAGTCACAAATTATCACCAACCGTAGGTAAAGCATTCTAGATCGGTGCTAAACCCTAAATCCTTGTATCACCGGATACGGAAGTTCTCGACTACCGGATTCTATTTACCAAACCACCTAGTAGTAGATCAATCTAGATGTAATTTAAATAAACACATTAAGATTTATGAACTTATTAGGTTAATATTAGTAGTTAGACTCTTAGATCAAGGTCTACTTGCTAACGTTGTTTTCACACACAATTGCTCCACGGGATTCCTCCGCAAGGTCTCGTGTTTGATACTTATGTAAAGAGTCAAGAAACGATTACTTATCCCCTAACTTTCACTAGCTTTAGATCAAATTAACAAATCAATTTAGCGTGCACTCTAAACAATCTATCAATCAATCATGAATGAATAAACATTCCTATTAGTAAAAACAAAGCGATAATCATGTGAAAAACTTCAAGATAGAATTGAAACAAAACTCAAATCATGTATTAAGAACTAGGAATTCATCCTCAATCAATAAGAAAATTAGCTACTCATGTTTTTGAAATTCACACAAAATAATTAAAAGGAGAATTTTCAAGTTCACACAAATAATTAAGAAGAATAATTGAAAGCAAAAACACAAGTGTTGTGTGTGTAGAGAGGTGTAAAAGATATATCAAAGTGTGCAGAGAACTTCTCTACTTATAGGCTTCAATGTTCTCCATATCTTCCAAGGAATAGAACCCCTTTCCTTTAGCAATTCAATTTCCAAATTCAAGTCTTTCTCATCTTCCATCTTCTCTTTCCAAATTTGAGCCAAATTCTCCATCCAATTCAAGTCCAAGTCTTCACACCCATGAGAAGAATCCAACACAAAATCTGTAATTTTGGTGTGAGGAAAAGCTGGTATTATGGCGGAATCCGGCCTGAAAAAGTCGCTTTGGATATACCTCTCCGTCGCCGGAATATTCCGTTCGATACCGTCGGATGTAACAGTCAAGACGGTCTTGATTAGTCAATCGGGTCAAGGCAGATGATGAGTTAGCTTCTAGTCGCCACTTCGATTCTTCTTGGTCTATTTGGGGTGGGTTGTGTCGTTTGGATCGGTCATAGCCGGGATTGACTCCTTGGTGCGAAAACCGGCCGAGTTACGTTTGTTTATAGGATTTGCTCGAGGCCAAATTCAGGCCGTTCTAGTGTCTTCTCTGTTAAGAATCCTACACATACATCTAAGAAATTCTTCCATTCTTGCAATGAGCTTCGGCTTTATTTACTCAAGTCGGCACCAACATATCCGCATTCAACCACCAACTCTGAATGCTTGAGGATCCTCCATCTTAATTCCCGCTTAGCAAGCACCATGACAAACCCATACTCCGACATTGAACTCCGTAATCAATTCTCACTTCATTGCTTCAATTCCACCTCTTTTCCCACCAACAGACTCACCACTGCATCATCTGAACTTGACCCAAACTCAAATCCGAGCTAATCCCAATCAACAGCATCAACTACAGACTGTATCTTCATAGCAGCATCAGAACAAACAAACCTATTTCTGAATTTCATCACTGAGACCCCTTGTTGCACAAAGAAAGCATCACTAATCTTTGTCTCGGCTAACACCGATTTAACAACTATGATAGTATCAACAACACACATATTCGAACCCCACAAAGACACTCAAATCCAAGTCGAACCCATCTCGAACTTCTTCTCCATCTCTTTATTCAGCATAAAACCGAGAAAGCATCGGGGGTTTTTCGTTTCTCAACCCATCACCAACACCAATTTCCTCCTGTTGAGCTAATCAATACCACCATTAATCGAAGCAACATTTGTCTCAGAAACCCTAGTTCCACCACCATTCTTCACAACTTCTTGAGTTTCTTCATAACACCAACAACGATTCAAACTCCATTAATAGGTTCTTCTCAGGCTCAATCTTAGATCCGTGATTTAGCAGAAACAACAACAGCTTCTAATCCCTGTCTCCTCTGTTGAATCGAACCCTAACCCAGATACCAACATTTCTTCTTCGTCCTGCGCACCAAAACACCAATTCCCAAATTCATCCATCTCATCGACATCGAAACCCATATTTCTCGTGCATCTTCTTCTTCCCCCGTCACACATCGATCTCAACTAGTTTGTAGCTTCAATACTTCACACCACAAATAACCCTAACATTGAATTCATCTTTTTAAACATTCTCGATCTATTTCTCTCGGATTTAATAAGCGGCGCCAAATTGCCTCTCGATCCGATTTATCCACACCATCCTCAATTTCATCTCTGTGTTGAATAACGGCTCAGAGCTCGATTCCTCCCCGAGTTCGATCTCTCATCATACTTTCTTCTCTCGGTTCCAACATAAACCATCACTTTTAGCTCGATTTCGGGCAAGGTGAATGAAAATTGCTGGGAGAAGATAACTCTTCTCGATTTAGGGTTGGTTTAAATAGGGTTATTGGTGTCTGGTCCCTTTGATAAGGGCTACACTGACTAACACCCCTAACCATTGCTGGTTGTCTTTTAGTACTCCTTCAAATTGGGTTGCCCTTAATTCCATTTGGGCTCCAGATAGTGTTCGCCCATGAAATGCCAATTTTGCCCTTTTTCTCAAATTGGGTGATTTCTTCTTCTTTTCGTGCGTGCGACTCCATAGTAGCTATAAAACTCAAAACAAGCGTAAAATACATAATTTACAAGAAAAATAGCAAAGAAAGCATAAACAATATATAGTAAATAGGATGTATTCTACACCCTATCACTTACCTATTTCCACCAAACAACAAGTTTTGGGTCGGGGAGGCATACAACACTCGAAATCACTTGCTAGATTTACCATCATTAGCTTTCACTTTCGATACAAGTCAAACAACTACTCTTCGAATCAACTATTCTGGTCTCAACACTCTCTTCACTTCCCTCCCTAAAACCAACCCTTCTCCTTCACTTTATGACCGAAGCAAATGCTGGAACGGCCATTTCTTGGTTTAGGCAGGATTTGTCTGAATTGATCTCTCAAATCTAAAGTACTCCCTTGCGAGTACATTGTTTAGGGTTTAGACTCGTTTCTCACCCACTCACGCCGAAATTACCGAGATCGGCGAAACCGTTTTCACCCTCAAATAGAAGGCAATCGCGGAATAGGTAGCACACCCGGCATCTCGTTTCATCTTCTTAGCTAGCCGATCAACCCTCCATTCGTTGATGGCGATTTATCTCTTCAAAGAGGAGGCCCCTTGGCTTCCAGCCAATAGACGGAGATTTCTAAAAGTATATGACAAACAAATATAAAAGAAACTAAAACAGGAGTCGGCGGAAAATAAAAAGAGAAGAATGGAGAGGTACCTTAGCAGGAGGAGATGAATGAGAGGAATATCCAAAGTCTTCACCGGTGGAGGACGCCTCCTCTTTTTGGAACTAGACGAAGGAGGTAAAGCACTACCTTTCTCGTCTTCTTGAGAAGACTCATCGCCCAGAAGAGGATCCCAGCTGGTGACCAGTGGATGAAGAGGGCGACCTTTGTTGCTTGAGGAGAATTTGTATTTCTTGGAAGTCTCCCGCATTTAACTTCACTTTAAGCCCGATGCGTGCATCTCTTTGAAATTATTTTTGGTCAAGGGGAGAAGCATATGGTTCCTTGAGGAGGAGGTTCAACACGTTCCTGTTGATACCATTGCGGTACCCAAGCCACTCGGGGGTGACGCTAACTTGCCGACAGGATTGAGGCTGGAAGAGATCAAAATAACACTGGAGATCACTCATCCAAAGACCATTTTGAAAATGAAGCGATCAAAACTCTTCCGAACTTCCTTATCTTCTTCAATCGAAGAAGGGAGAGGAGGGTTATAAGGAACTCCTTGATCAAAGCCAGTGCCGAGCCACACGAATCGTATTTATGTCTCGGATGAAAACCTTATCCATGTGATCCTTGAGCCTTGTCCTAGGGAGAAAACCCTCCTTGTGGTATAGAGCCATCCGAGAGTGGGACTCAGGAACCATCACGAGTCGCTTAGAACCGTCCTTTTGAGTGACCTCTTCTTGTCGCAAGAGAACAAGGGGATTCAGCTGAGGAGGCATGTATACGGGAAAGCGCTCCCAAGCCCATGCTTGAATGAAATTGGCAGGAAGGAAAGTTTCAACCTTATGAGATCCGTCCACGCGACGAATATCACGCACCATCAAGTCCAAATGATGATACAGACCGCCCAAGAACATATGAGCAAGCGTAAATGATACGCCGCGGGGCATCAATACGGCCATAGGGATAAGCTCCTTCTTGATAGTGTCTCGGGGACTGTACTCGAATACATCATGACATAACCAGAAGAGGAGGAAGGCCGCCAACTCCGCTCTATCTGTCTCGCCCTCCCGAGGAGGAACACCCTCGCGTGGGCCAGAAAGCAGGGGAGCCCAATATTTGATCCAGCAGGAGAAAGAGGCTCGGCATTGTCCGGACTTCGGTTTCTGGCTGCTATTTAACTCTCTCACCTCATCAGACTCTTCAGCGGCAGATGACTTTGGTCGAGAAGCTTTTATGGCGGATGCCATAATCTTTGAAGAAGACGGAACTTTAGTGGGAGAATCATGAGTAGCAGACGCGGTAGCTTTACCCTTTCCTTTATCTACCGGGCCTTTTATTTCGCTCGGAGCCTCAGCCTTAAGTTCTTCTGGCAGTTGGAATGTCATGGACTTCGTTCTAGCAGCAATCAAGCGATCACGAAGGTTTCTGTCATCCGTGTTTGAAGACTTTTGAAGGCAGCAACTGTCAAAAACTGTATCACCATGAATAGGTAGGCTGGTGAGCGCTACTACGTCTTCTAGAATAGGGGTCGCTTCACCCCAATAAAACAGAAACGTGTGGGGGTCGACTCCCAAGCGTGCACATAAGCGGATCAAACTGTCGTGATCTCGACGGATGTATCTGAACTTTCAAGCCTTTAAAGCAGCCTCTAGGCCTAAAGAACGAATGACCCTTTCATTATCCGGATTGGAAAAAATGTAATCTACCCAAGGATCCCAGGCGGCATGAGATTCAGCGGACGAACGAAGGTTGATTGAAGGGAAAACGTAATCTCCCCTATGTACGGCCAAACGGGGCATATCCTCAAAGGAAGGTATAGGAGGCGACACCGCTAGGGGACGGATGAGCCAGCCCTCAGATCCGGACAGAGGAAAAGGATGAGGGTTCAGCATGCGCGCGACCCATATATCATCAGCTGGGAAAAAAGTAGTATTATCATCCACCGCAGGCGGCCGTAACTGATCTTTAAGCGTAGGACTGCTCCTTATTTATTCAAGTGTGTATGATTCTTATCGAGGAGGCGCGTCACGGTTAGGCGATTCATTAGATATGACGAGTAAAAGAGGAAAAGAAGAGTGAGAAAGGGATACAATGAAAATATAAGGATTAAAGGGCGAGGTCTCCTCTATTTATAGGAGGTAAAATAAGGAGCGGTTACTGGGCACACCAATAAACGCAGCCACCCAAGGGCCGTGAACTTAAACCGCCCATAACTCACCATATAACCGTCGCATCAACATGTGACTGTTGACACGGTCTTTGACCGGTCAAACAGTCAGGGGACTAATGTTGATACATGAAAATAATCCATCCTAAATAGATGGCCCCCTTAGCCTATCAAGGGTCCCTTTTAGGATGGAGAGACTAGGGGACTAGGCCAAGCCCACTAGAATGGGATAGTTCTAGTCCATCCAAGACCACATTAAGTTGGTTGGGATTTAGCCCAAGAGGAAAGCCTCTTAGGGTTTGGTATTAACTTAAGGAAAGGGAAATGGTAGTTTAGTAATATGTTAATCTTATGAGCATTTATTCATAAGACGGTCATTATAAAAGGGGAAAGAGGGCACACTTATGGAGATATCATTAACCCACCATTACTTCCCATAAACCTCTTTACTCCTTGGGAGTACTTTCTGTGATTAGGGCTAGTTCCTCCTTCCCACGTTTTACCCTATTAACAGGGGGCAACGTCATTGATGTTAAAGCTGGAAGAAGATAGACCACATGCTTGTGTGAAGGACTGCAAAGCAGGTTGATAACTGTAGCTTGAACCAGGTGATGGATGTAGCTGTAGGATGGTGTCCTGAAGGTGTTTTGTTTGGGAATATGATGCTAAGTAACAATATTGGCCAGTGTCTGCCATTGTATGAACCCCTAAGCCCCCATCCTTAATTGGTAAAGTAACTAGAAGCTGCTGTAACAAACCAAACCCAGCGCCATCTCCCACCACAAGATGACGAAGATATTGTAACATATATTTATCAAACAGGGCTGTAGCAGCCTGCAATGCAGTGGGTCTAGTGGTACGGAGGGTGAAGTAAAGCCGATAAATACCTGTGCAGTTCCGCAGAAGAAGTAACTCACACCGTGGGTCATTAAGCTTCTGAATTTTGCTCATAAGTTGAATGGATTTGTCCTCTCCAAGACCAAATCACTACAGAACTGTGTATCTAAGCTGACAGGACCTCCGAGCAGCTTGACTCCCACTTGAGGTGTACCAATGTTAACAGGAAAAGCCTCATCTCTCCTAGGATCAAAAGTGGGCCAAAATATCTCAGTCTTCATAATGTTCAGGTGCAATCCCCTACATGGCCCATCAATTTGTATAATTTTTAAGGCTTTGTCCACTTCCATGGTTTCACATGCGATGGTGCCGTCATCCAAATACCACGCGTGCAGGTCTAGTGTGCATGACGCAACAATCTTAGTCACGATGGGGATGTAGTGTTAATGCAAACATAAGTGGACCAAGTGGGTCTCCTTGTTGCACACCCTGAGCAGATGAGAGTATAACATCATTGTAGTACAATCTTACTGGTGTAGAATAACAAAATTCGACCCATCTAGAAACGTTAGGGCAATATGTTATAACCTCTTTAATCAATGTAGACCTGTCTACTAAATTGAAGGCGTTGGAAAAATCTACTAGCAGCATAGTGTGAATGTTACGGATCCCTTTCAGTTCCAACAACCTATTAGCTGCGTGCAAAATCCCTTCACCACCACACGGAACTCCAACACCGAACTGGTAAGTGCCTAAGTATGCTGCAACGTCCTTACAAGCAACAATAGCAGCAAGTTTGGAGCACAACCTCCTCCAAATGGTGCCTACTGCGATAGGCCTCAAACCACTACCTGGTTTGAGGAGCGGGGTTAATGGGGAAGTAGCAATATATTCCCCAAGAACTGAAGGGCAACTTCCAACCAACCAAAGATTCACAACACCAACCATTGAAAGTAAAAGCTCATCAGAAATTGCAGACGCTGCACCACTAAAAGAATCCAATAGATGTTGTGCTCGAAGGCCATCTCTCCCACAAGATGTGCCTTTGGGAAAGCTTTTTATAGTAGATAGAACTGCCTTGGAATCTACATATATAGCAGGTTGAGACAGTACCTGCAGGAATAAATGGTGGTAGTGCAGTGGGGTGTTGAAGCCGTAGTTCGTGCAGCGTACCTGGAGTGGAAGGTGCAATCCCATTAGAGGACAAGCCACATATTGTTGCTGTGTAATGTCCATAACTTAGCTTCTTCCTGCATGCTACTAGGTTGGCATCTTCTTTCTTCTTCTTGCTTGGTGGCCTAAGTCTGGCATTCACCTTCGAGAGATTAAGAAGTTTCTGTGTTAGATTGAAGCACCCATTTGGCTCATTCCAGTCCATCAATGTTTGATTGATTGTGGCAATCTGAAGCCTCTTTCTTGTACCTGAGCGTTCTTCAGTGGTACACTTTGGAACATAGAGATTCAAAGTACAAACATGCAGCAATAGTAGTTTTAACCAAGCAGTCAAGTCTCTAGGTTTAGTAAGCACAGTATCTAATGCAGCTTTAAGGGTTCGAGAAAAGAGAAGTCTATATAATGGGGGGATACTTATATCTGTAGTAATGTGGCGCTGGAAAAATGTGTTGAGTATCTCCACTATAAGACCACAATAAGCGACACCCTCTAAACTGTTGATCCCAGTATTATCATCTGTGCTTGGAGTATTGGCAAGAGGTTTCACCACCCCATGAATCAAAAAATCAGTCTCAACATCGTTAAAAGGACCAACTATAATGTCACCAGGATGTGGACATGGCTTTCTCCATGCATGACAGCTTAGGAATTTAATACACAACCACATTTGCATATTAGACAAACAACTCTCCCATGTAGCAAAGCAAACAATGTTGGTGCGAATTCTATCTCTGCAGATTTCTTTGTCACTCTCATTGGGAAAGTGTTTGTCCTTCACATGGCGAAGAATAGCACTCTTGGCATAACCTCTACCACCAACTCCACTCAAACAACCATCGTAATGTTTGAAAGGACAACAAACTTTGTCATCCTGTGAAGTAGGGATATGCTGAGAAGATGAGGGTGATCTGGGAAAAACTGATTCAATAGTGGGATCAAGCATCTCCACAGTGAGATTAACTACTTCATCAACAGCCACAATGTTGATGGATTCAGAAAATACCACCGGATAAGGATGTTGCATTGCATTTGTCTAGACCTAGTAACTATAGGCATAATGAAGCAGAGAAAAAGAAACAAACCCAAGAATATGAATTAGAGTTTAGATTATGGGAATTCAAGGTTTCAACACCAATGAATACTTAAATTACCATACAACAAAACACTAATTAAACCTTCACAGAGGATGGGAGACAAACACAACTACACAAACAAGGTACAATATCTTGGCATAATCACACTCCAAACCCTGATAGAAACTTCACTGAGAAAAAGATGAAGAATTGAATTGAAGAAAATAAATTTGAAACCTGTTAACACCTGAATCCTTACGACAAACACCAAATCCTCAGCTGTAAATCACAACCCCTGAAACACTTTCTGATTCACAACCCCTTAAACAACTGCACCTGTTAACTCCTTAAACTCGAAATTTTACAGAGGAATTAAGCAAAGGGAAGAAAAACCAAAACACACACAAAAAAAAAAAAAAAACTAGAATCAAATTACTACACCATTGACTCTAAATCACTCCTACACCAAGCATTCACAATTTCAAAACCCCTCTACCAATTGGAAAATAAATAAATAACAAAAACCCTAATTGAAAGAACAGAACCCAAAATCAACTTCAACTGCTACTTCTCAGACAAGATGGAGAGAACACAAAAATCCAAAAACAATACTTCAAGCACCCACGTCACCGAAAACAAAATCCTTAAAATAATTTCAAGTTCTGAATCTTTAAAATAATAAATTATTAATGTAGGAAATACCATATGGTCCTAGGAATAATATATTAGGATGAGTCTAGTCCAATTGACCTAGTCAATTGTTTGTTTGGTCCTTTTTGGACAATTAAATTATAGTTTGGTCCTAAAAATTATGTTTTGGTCCTAGGGTATTGTCCACCCACACGGAATACTCTTTTTCTGTTACCAAAACATCCCTACACGTGCTCAATTTATCATATAGTCCTAAATTTTTATTATTTGGTCCTTTTACCGACATATATAAGCAGAAAACCTCTCAGTTTCAGTTTTTATTTTCTCTCTCCTGTGGAAGTTCTTCTCTCGCTGCAGATTTTTTTCTTCTAGGGTTTACGAAATCTTTCGAGATTTCGATCTTGATACCAAGATCGATTCGATTTACAACAGATTAACTTGATTTCAGAGTTAATTTGATTACGGAGGTTGATTTGGAATTGATTTGTTGATTTGTTTTTGAAGATTCGGTTGATTATTGATTCTGTTGGAGTTGATTTTTTGGAATCACAGATTCGGAGATTGGTGTTTGGAATCACAGATTCGGAGATTGGTGTTTGGAATCACAGATTCGGAGATTCAAATATTGGTATTTTTCCTACCGGAGATTGGTGTTTTTTGGTTCTGATCTGAATTCTTCTTGTTGCTGGTAAGTTTTCACGCAATCCTTTCCTTGATTTGAAGTAATTCTATAGATCAGTTAAGTTTTTCTTTGATTAGTTTGTTTTTTGAATTTTAATAGCAATGAATGAAGTCGTTCTGTTAAGGCTTTGTTTTATCTGTTAAGATGTTAAAGAATGAAGTCATTATGTTGTTACGGCTTCATTCCAAGAATGAAGTCCATTCTATTGCATGGACTATAGAGAGTTTTAATAGACTTCATTCCAGGAGTGAAGTCCATTTTCTATGTCATGGGTGAAGAGGTTTTAATAGACTTCACTCCACTGGGAATGAAGTCCATTTCTATGGCATGGAATGAAGAGGTTTTAATAGACTTCATTCTGGAGTGAAGTCCATTTTTCTATGGCATGGAATGGAGAGAGTTTTAATAGACTTCATTCGGGAATGAAGTCCATTTTTCTATGGCATGGACCGGAGAGGTTTTTTTCACTCAGAATGAAGTCCATTCTATTGCATGGAGTGGAGAGGGTTTTTCCACTTTTCTAAAGTGAAGTCCATAAAGTCGAATGAAGTCATTTTTTAAGGAAGAAGCTATTAGTCTATTATGTTACTGACTTCATTTGTTAGAATGAACTCTTTTAAGGAATAAGTAGTGTTCTTTGCTTTGTTTATCTGTTAGAATGTTATTGAATGAAGTTATTTTGTTTCATTTTTCAGGTTCAGTATGGCGCTCTCAAGTTGTTATACAGTTGTGTACTACAAAGGGGATAGTATTCCCTTTGAAGTTTCTTTAGATACGATGATGCGTGATCTCAAAATACATGTTTGTGATTATTGGAGAAACTTGACTCCTCGGAGCATAAGATTTAGGGATGGCGAAGGTTGTGATAAGGCTGTCATCAATTGTGATTATTCTCTTCAAGGACTAATTGTTGTTACTTGTTCAAAGGAATTGCCAAGTTTTAATTTGTATGTTGAGGAGGCTTCTAATGGTGGTGCTTCTACCTCTTCTACCTCTTCATCTGGTATTTCCACGTGATCGCTCGGTGACGATGAATTATGTAGTGGGTTCACCGAGACTTCAAAGATTAAATACTGACGGAAGGTCATGAGGAATTAAAACCTCTTTTATCTGCAGCAGGAGTGGGAAGATATTTTTAAAGGTGTTGGTCAAGTTTTTCATGGTGGTGTTGATGAGGTTCGCTTAGTTGTCGGCAAATATTGCAGCATGTCTGGTTATACAGTTACAAAGATTAAGAATGATAGACTTAGGTACACAGCCAAGTGTGGTAGGGATGCAGAAAAGTGTCCTTGGTATCTGCACTGTATTCCAATTGATACCCAGAAAAATGTCTTTGCTATCAAGGAATTCAATGGGGAGCACAAATGTGGTGGTGCTTATAAGCTGAAGGAACCACATGTGAAAAAGAAATTGATAAAACATCTATTCAAGGATCAAATACAGTCTAATCCGTCTTTAAAGCCCAAGGATATGGTTGCTCAGGTGAAGAGTTGTTACGGTATTAACATAAAATACCACCATGCTTATAAAGGGAAGGAAGCATCTAAGGCAGAGATATATGGCGATGATGTAAAAAGTTATACAAATCTTGTTTGGTATGTTGAAGCAATAAAGGCTACCAATCCTGGCAACTATATCAAGTTTGAATATGATATAGTGACTAAACGTTTTCAGAGGCTTTTCATATGTTTTTCTTGCTGTATGGAAGGATCTAGGTTCATTCGTCCTATGCTTTCTTTGTGATGCAACATTTCTCACTGGGAGATTAAAGGGAACATTTATGGCTGCCATTGGTGTGAATGGGAACCAATGTACTTTTGATTAGTTTCTACTTTGATTAGTTTTCTACAGTCCATTTTATACAGAATGGACTTCATTCCAAAAATGAAGTCTAGGAAAGTTATAGATATTGATTCTACGAGTCCATCTTATACTGAGAATGGACTTCATTTTTGGAATGAAGTCTAGGAAAGTTATAAATATTTGATTGTACAGTTCATGTTACAGAATGGACTTCATTGCTTCAACATACCAAACAAGATCTGTATCAAGTCTAGGAAAGTTATAGATATTTGATTCTGCAGTTCATGTTATATTGATTTCTATTTTTTTTTTCTGGTGTTATAGTTATAGACTTCATTCCTGGAATGAAGCCTAGAAAAGTTATAGTTATAGACTCACTTTTTAGTTCTATTGTTTTCTTTTCATTTCTGTAGGTTTCTTCCCTTTTGCGTTTTCTTTAGTTCCTTCTGAAGACATTGAAGGTTGGGAGTGGTTCATGGAAAACTTGCAGCATTGTGTCGACTCTCGTCCTATCACTTTTATCACTGATCGTCATGAAGGGCTGAAGCAAAGTATTCCCAAGTATTTTCCCAACTCTTATCATAGTTATTGTTTTTATCATCTGAAGAATAACCTTCCTATCAAAAAAGGACATGAGAAGTATAAACAAGTTCATGATTTGTTCCATAAAGATGCATACTGTTACAACGTTGTCAAATATGAGTCTGCTTTGAATGAGATGTGCACCATAGGATGTGAGTGGGTTGCCAAGTACATCAGAAATATCGATCCCAAGCACTGGGCAAATGCTTTCTTTGTAGGATGTAGGTATGGCACACACTCATCAAGTATTGCAGAGTCTTTCAATAACTGGATTCATCGTGAAAGGGATCCGCCTCCGGCTTCTCTTGTTGATGAGCTCGGGATAAAGATTATGAGGATGAGTTCAGAAAGGCGTGAGCTTGGTAGAACTTATCAGGATAGTTTGACTCCCATCTACAAAGCTTTACTCAAGTCACATGTCGATATAGGTCGTCCATGGAATGTTACCGAGTCAGGTAATGGTATATACGAGGTTCACTCTCCCAGCTCGTATGATGTTGATCTGATGCGGATGACGTGCACTTGCCAGAGATGGAAAGTGTTTGGTTTCCCCTGTGCTCACGCCACTGCTGCTATTACTATGAGTGGTATTGATATTTTGAGGTTTATTCAGCCTTACTTTGGTTCAAACCACTTCCGCAACTCTTATGCTCATGCAATTCGACCAATTCCCAACTACGATAGGCCAGAGGCGTATGAACCTGAAGAAAGATTCCTTCCTGGTATTCCAAGGCCACCTCCAGGGAGACCGCCAAAGAAGCGTATTCGCAGTGCTTATGAGAAGAAAAGGAGGCCTATGAAGTGCTCCAATTGCAAGAAGATTGGGAACCAAAACAAAGCTAGCTGTCGTGTATTAATGCTGGAGTAGTATGCCTAAACTTTTTATTAGTTTTCTGGTGTTAGTTTTCATATGAATTGGTGGTTTTTAGTTTGTTATGTTCTGGGATATGCACTTATTTTGTGAACTCCTTTGTTCTCCTTTGTGAACTCTTTTTTTTTGAAATGTTATTTGCCTTTCTTTTTTGGATATGTACTTCATTGTTCAGAATGGACTGCAATTATATATATATATATATATATGGTATGAACTGTAGAAGTTTTCCTAGACTTCATTCCTAAAATGAAGTCCATTCTATGGACCAGAGAAGTTTTTCTAGACTTCATTCCAAATAATAAAGTCCATTCTATGGACTGTAGAAGTTTTCCAAGACTTCATTCCAAAAATGAAGTCCATTCTATGGACTAGAAGTTTTTACTAGACTTCATTCCTGGAATGAAGTCCATTCTATGGACTAGAAGTTTTTTCTAGACTTCATTCCTGGAGTGAAGTCCATTCTATAGACTGTAGAAGTTTTTTCTAGACTTCATTCCAAATAATGAAGTCCATTCTATGGACTGTAGAAGTTTTCTAAGACTTCATTCCAAAAATGAAGTCCATTCTGAGGGGCGAACTATAGTCCAGCAAAAACATCAAAGGAACATTCATTCTACAAAATTCATTAGAAAATAAGACAGTAAGACAAAACATTGATATTATCTACTATCCAAAATATTATAGATGAAACTATAAAACATATTAGAGATCAATTACATTAGAAGCTAATCTAATAGACAAAATACCATTTTTTAGAAAAGTTTTTGTTTGATAATCTCTTGTCCAAAATACTATAGTTAAAAGAGTAAGTAGATCGGATTATATATGACATTAGAGAAGCTAAGGTTTAATCATTTGATCTTTGCAACCATCTTTAATCGGTTGATTGTTAAGAAATTCTTCATTAGTTGTTTCACTCCAACTTAATCCATCTTTCTCATCATTTAGAAGCTTGCACGCCATTCGTATCTCCACCGCTGCATCTTTTTATCATTTCATCTCTCGGAATCCGATCTTTGAGATTTCGGGAGCAATGGCTTGCAAATTCGCTTTATCCGATAACATGTATTGAGAAGGCAATCCGGATGTGCTCCCGATCGAGGCACCTGCATTTGCTCAATTTTTAAGTCAAAGCCTCTTTCTAGATCATTTTTCACTGACCATTTATCAATGTGTGGTTTGCAGTAGGTGGCCATTTTCCTTGCATTATTTGCACATCTTTATCCTATTTCTCCTCTTTTGAGTGAGTTGTAATGCTCCCACTGATAGTCTCCGATGTCGTAAACAAGTAGGTGCCAGTGTAAACCCATAGGCCCTTTTGATTTGCCTTCACCAGGCAGGTTCATTGGAATGATTAACTTCTGAGTCTTGCTAGGCATAGCATTGCTATGAAGTCATCAATCTCACCTTTCCTATCATCCACTTTCTTCTCATGGAAATATATCTAAAGATAAAATATATATATATATAAATTTTCAAATTCACAATACTATCAAGAAAGCTTTAGTTTCATCATAAAAATGAAAACCTTTATGTGGACTCATTCTAAAAATGAAGTCCTTTATGTGGACTTCATTCCAAAATTTATATATATCTTTGCTAAATGAATCAACTGTTTTCTTCACTATGTGTCATCAATAGTTATAATGAAGAGTTGCCACTAAATTTCTGGAAGTAAGGACTTACAAATGCAGTAGGTGCCAAAATCTCAAAGTGGATGTATTTCAGTGGATCTTGGTTGTCTTCGCTATCCATTTTTGCTCTCTCCCTTTGTGCTGCTATCTTCCTCTTGTAGCAGTAGTAGAAAAGAATTAGGACATCAAGGTCTTTATTGAACATTAGATCATTAATGTGTTCTCCTTGGACACCAAACTGAGCTTTGTTAGCTGCATCATCTATAACCCAAGCTGCTTGACTGCAGGAGGATAACCAAAAACCTAGAAATATATGAAGATCTGTGAATGAAGATACAGAACTGTATAACCAGACTTACTTTGCAATAAAAAGTTGATGAATGGAAGTTCATTTTTCTCGTGTGTTTCCTACCTTTGCATAGCGTGTTTGTAGAAGGTACCCAACAATTTCTTTTGATTTATGTCCAACATGGAGAAGTATGAAGACTTTTCGGGTCCCCATATTTGGAACAATGGGCATGTACGCTCTCATTTGCTTTTCTTGCTCTCTCTTCTCTGCAGGATGATCTTGGTTCATTTCCTCTTCTCTTCTTGCTTGCTGCAGACTTTTTGATTTTCTTTCTCGATAGCAAGCGGGTACATTCTTTCTCTTCTTTCGCTCAACATTCTTCTCCTAGTCGGCGAGGTTTAGGAGGATTCTTTGAATCAACTTTCTTGCTTGCTCGATTCTTCACTTGTTGTTCGTTTGGCTCAACGTTCTTCTCCTCATTTAGTTGTTCTTTCCTTTGCAGTCTCAATCTGAACTTCAGTTTCGATTCACTATAGTCCGATCCTTTGATGTACTCTTTTCCAAGCACATTTGTTGCCTTTTTCCCCTTGTAGTCATCCCGTGTCTTTCAACAACTTTAATTGGGGTTTTATCGATTATCGAAGAACCAAGACCATGTTTATTCAAATCAACAACTATTTGTGATATTGTCTCAATGTTGTTTGTTTGGCTCAACAACTTCTTCATCATTCAAATTTTGTCTTTCAACAACTACCTGTGATCTTGGCTCAATGTTGTTTGCTTGCTCAACAACTATCTCGTGTCATCCCAATCGAGAAACTAGGAGGACTACGGTTGATTTGATTTTTGTTGTAGATTTTTGGTTGACCCTGGTTGACCCTTTTTGATGGTGTCAGCTTCTTCATTATTCAAGTCTTCATTCTTGTCATCAATAATCTGCAGACTCACATGCTCTTCATTGATGAACATATTATCTCTGTCTCTTGCTGATATATATAATTCAAAAAACACAAATATAAAACAATTCAATAATGGTATTGTACATCAAAAATCAGAGTTCACCCCTCAGAATGAACCCCTAACATCTATATGTGGACTTCATAATGGTATTGTATCCAGAGTTCATCCATGAGAATGAACTCCAACCGTTATGTGGACTTCATTCCAAAAATGAAGTCCTTTATGTGGACTTCATTCCAAAAATAATATACCCTAACTTTTCTATTCCATTATAGAACAATAATATACCCTAACTTTTCTATAATGGACTTCTATTCCAAAAATGAAGTCCACATAATGGACTTCATTCCAAAAAATAAAGTCTATTATAGAACAATAATATACCCTAAATTTTCTAAGGCACGGACTTCATTATGTGGACTTCATTCCAAAAATGAAGTCCATTATGTGGACTTTATCCCAGGAATGAAGTCCAACCTGTAAAGCATAAATTTTTTTACAAAAGGGAGAAGAATAGTTGGAATATTTACCTAGGTTCAAACATTGATCCATATTTAAAGGAACTCCGGCGCTGCTGTCATTGGAAATGAAGGTAGCTCTTCTTCATCCATCGTATCAAGTAGCTTTTCCATAGCATCAACTTGAGTAGAAGGATTCTCAATGATTAAGATGGGAAAGATAGGAGCGAGGTCTTCTAACAACTTCCATATCGATTCATCCGATCTTGCTTGCGTTCCTTCATCCGAACAACATTTTCATTCCCTCTACCACGACTTCGGTGCCTTCATCCACTTGTTGATTCGGTGTATTGTTTATTTCATCACTCAACAATGAACTCTTGTACTCATCGGGAAAATAGTACGCATGTATTCACAAGCTTGTTCTGCCATGAATTTCGCGACATTCCCACCTTCAGCTAGCAATGCATCAACCTCGGGTTGCTTAGAAGACAAGTGTTCTACAAGGGACTCCATCTTCCTGTAAAAAAGTGTCTTTGAAGTTATTGCTTCTGCAAGTGAGTGCTCAAGTTCTTGCTTCTTTAACAAAAGATGCCCCATCTCCTCTGAATGCTTTCTTGTCAACTTTTTAATCTCTCGAATATGTTTAACTCTCAGGTTCTCCATCTCACCAACATGTGTAGCTTTAAGACTTTCTATGTGACCCGACATAAGGTGAATTCTTCCTCGAGCAACTCGGCCTTTGTCTTGGCCTTTGTTGTTGAAGTAGCTTTTTTGACCTCAAGTATATTCTTCCAGGAATTTTTCTGATAGATGCACACAAAAAATGAAACCCCAATTGCTTCCTCATTCATAATTTGAATTCATTAAAAAGGAATGAACTACAGGTTCAGAGCAATTGACATTAACAGTCGGAGTTCATTTTGTATAATGAATTAACAATTTTTATTATCTTAAAGTGCCTATTTCATAACAGGTTTGAATGCAATATAACAATATCATCTTAATCTATTTTTTTACCTCTCCAAAATCGTCAACATTCATTTCTATGTGATTACAAAGGCTCTCAATGTTCCACCTTGCAAACCTTGGACAGTAGCCTTCTCTATTCCGCACCTTCCACTTGGGTCCTATTTTCTTTGAATGCTCAGCAAACCAAGACTGCAAAAAGAAGAACTACACTAGTCAGTTTTTCAAATGAATTGCCAAAATGAAGAAATATACAAATGAACTGCGAAAAATAATTATGAAACATATAAGTATCTAACAGTTTTCATCTCACCAACAAGTAAAGTTAACATCCTTCAGAAGAATCTCTTTTCAAGCTTTCCATCAAATGCTTGTGAATGAGATGCGGCAAAGACACTGTACCTAGTGACTCTAGGCAAGTTAGGTACTTGGAGTGTATGGAACCTCCATCACCGGTAGTAACAAAAATGGTAGACAAGAGAAAAAGTTCAAACATTGTTACAAGATCTTCAATAGATCCTTTATTCTTAATCAACTCAATAATTTTATCTTTCGATTTAGTATTCTTTATATCAAAAGGTTTCCTTTTTGGTGGATCAAATTTGTAGGTTTTCCGAACCTTCCACAAGTGTAGTCTGTCGGGTTTCTTGAGTCCAAGAAAGTTTCTTCTATTCCACCTCCAGGGATGCATGGTATTCCAAATATTAATGACAACTCTTGGTGAGGATCTGAGCACAAATGTTTGTTCCCCTACTTTGAAAACGAACACATGATCATTTGAACCCGGGAATAAACTGATGTGCGTTGCATATAATTTGGACGGCAGGTAGTGACTTATTCCATGCAGTAGCAACAATGGTCTCTTCCAGAAACACTTTGGCTACATTACCCAATGGACTCCTATACAAAGCACGTTTCTGTTCTTCATTCAAAGCCTCTTCATTCTCTAGTGCTTTAATCTTTTGAACAAGTGCAATTACCCCAGCATAGCTACACTTTATCTTCTTATCTACATTTTTTAAAAGAAAAACAAAAAAACATTAACGGTCACTTTTTTTCATAAATATTAGGTGATATAAAGAAGATAAAGTTCATTCTATCTATGGTATGGACCGTAGAATATATATCTAAAACTTTTCTAGACTTGTCATAACTTAATTCTATCTATGGCATGGACTGTAGAGGTTTTAACAGACTTCATTCCTGGAATGAAGTCCATTTCTATTACATGGACTGGAGAGGTTTTTCTAGACTTCATTCCTGGAATGAAGTCCATTCTATTGCATTCCATAGAGAGTTTTAATAGACTTCATTCCAGGGAATGAAGTCCATTCTATTGCATGGAATGGAGAGAGTTTTAATAGACTTCACTCCAGGAATGAAGTCCATTCTATTGCATGGAATGGAGAGGGTTTTAATAGACTTCACTCCAGGGAATGAAGTCCATTCTATTGCATGGAATGGAGATAGTTTTAATAGACTTCACTCCAGGAATGAAGTCCATTATATTGCATGGACTATAAAGGTTTTTCTAGACTTCATTCCTGGAGTGAAGTCCATTCATATGGCATGAAATGAAGAGGTTTTAATAGACTTCACTCCAGGGAATGAAGTCCATTCATATGGCATGGAATGAAGAGGTTTTAATAGACTTCACTCCTGGAGTGAAGTCCATTTCTATGGCATGGAATGGAGAGGTTTTTCTAGACTTCACTCCAGGAATGAAGTCCATTTTCTATGGCATGGAATGGAGAGAGTTTTAATAGATTTCACTCCAGGAATGAAGTCCATTCCTATGACATGGAATGGAGAGGTTTTTCTAGACTTCACTCTCGGGAATGAAGTCCATTCCTATGGCATGGGATGGAGAGGTTTTCTAGACTTCCATTGGGAATGAAGTCCATTCATATGGCATGGAATGGAGAGGTTTTTCTAGACTTCACTCCGGGAATGAAGTCCATTCCTATGGCATGGAATGGAGAGGTTTTTCTAGACTTCACTACTGGGAATGAAGTCCATTTCTATGGCATGGAATGAAGAGGTTTTAATAGACTTCACTCCTGGGAATGAAGTCCATTTTCTATGGATATGAAGTCTAGAAATGGAACAAGACGAATCGAAAATCTACATGCAACAAGACGAATCGAAAATCAAAATCAAAATTCAGAAGAACAATAAACATCGAAAATCAAAATAAAACTTCTACTACTTCGAATTAGGGTTTTTTGGTACCTTTCGCCGGTTTCTTTGCTTTGGATTTCTTTGAAACTAGTTCTTCTTCAACTTCATTTACTCCTACAAACTCAACTAATTGATTGTTTCTTTCTTCAACTTCTTCAACTTCATCGTCAGAAGATGATTCCACTACTTTTTTGCCCTTCGATCTCCTCATTTTTAGGGTTTTGATTTCTCTAATTTTTGATTTGGGGGTTTTGTTCTACTGATTTTTGAAGACTGATTTGATTTCGATTTGCGAAGATTGAAATGATTTACTGTTTTGATTTCTGGATCTTGAAGAAAAAAAGAGGAAGCAGTTTCTTTTCTGATAATGGCGGACGAAACAGTTTTCTTTTCTGATAATGAAAATGGAAAGAGAGGAGGCTAAAGCGTTTTTAGGAGATATCGTGTTTATGGATGGGGCGGTTACAGTGGTACCCGACGCCACGTGTGATTATGATGACGTGTGTAAGGGGTATTTATGTCTGTTTTATATATTTTTTTAATTGTGGACCAAATGCTAATTTTTTTTTTCTAACAAGACTAAACTGATGTGGGCCCAGTCATAAAAGGACCAAACTATATTTTTCCCATTATTAATTTATCGATAATTTAATATCTCTTTAAATTAATAAAATTTAGTGGTCCCAAAACTATTAAATTATATGCTTGTCTGTTAAAGTTACCAATATACACTTCTGTTAAAGTTCACCATGATATAAGTAATCACGAGATTCACAACATGTGGAGGAGAAATACGGGCACAGACAAAGGCGATTGTCTCGCCTAATTTGATTGGGGGCCAAAACTTTTAATTGGGGGCCAAGCACTAGAGGACAAAAAAGGTCACCCAATCCTAATTTGGGTCACCCCTTATAAAAATTCTTTCTAAATGCCTAAAATGGCCAGTGATTAGTATTAAGAGTTAATGAAGTAGATTAGTGTGTTAATTTAGTTTAGTTTAAAATCGGGTTTTGGGATTAATTTTTTGGGAAATTTAAGTTTTGGGTAGGTTTTGGGAGGAAAAACTAGGGTTGTTTAGAAATGAGTGATTCAAGTGTAGGGAATGAGGTTGGTGAAGGTTCAAACAATAACCATGATTGTGTTGATGGTGAGATTGTCTCTAATAATCCTATGGATTGGATGTTTGATGAAGAGATGTTAATGGAGGAAGCCATGAATAATGGTGGAAATGAAGATCCTACTCCTCAAAATGAAGGAACCGATACTCCAAATGAAGAACCCGCACCTCAAAACAATCAGGTAACCTCATATACTCTTGAAATTGTGAATGGTGCTCCAGGGGTCGATTGATGGTCACTTTGTTTAAGTAGTGAGAGTCGTTATAGTGGGGTTTGGATTCATTAACGACTCTTCAAAGTTTGAATTGGAATTACCGATGACGAAAACTTTTCGGAGTTATGAAAAATCGTTAGGGGAGTGTGATAAACACTGACGACCCTTTAAGCTAGGTCAAAAAGGGTCGTTAATTTTGTTTTTTAGAGACAAACGACTCTAAACCCAGAACTCTCAGTAAATAAAAAACTTAAAGTCGTCATATATGTATTCGTAGACGATGACGACCCTATCCCGCCATTTCAAATTTTATGTAGAGTCGTTAGGTGTTTTATTTAATATACTAACGACCCACCCTTGCGTTTGGATTATCATAACTTTTGATTTCATAGAATCATTTCATTGAATCGTAAAAGGCATACATCTTTCACAGCGATACATTCAAGGAAATGAAATACAATAGATAATAACGGTGCACTTATACACTTAATCATAAATGGCGTAATTATACATGGTGCCTTCCAAGATAAAGTAGCAATCTTCGAACTCAAACTTTTTCCCACTGAAGCTCCTCGTAATAGCCATACGCCTTCCTCAACCGAAACGCAAACATACTCGAGTTAGTAGTGTTGAAAGCTTTGGATAAGTTTTACCTCTTGTTTAAATACTTACTCTTATAGCACCCAACATATTGGGCATGGCTTCCCTTGCCTTGATTTCTCTTTTGAAAACTTTCAAGAATAAACCGTTCCTTGACGAGTTTCAAAGACCTTGAGTTGTAATTTCCGTCTAACGCCACAAAAACGATGAAAACCGGTTCCACCAAGCATCCGATGTTTGATCAATGTCTTTTCCTAGATCTTCAAAGTGGTTTGTGACGGTTTTCCAAGCTCTGAGCGCAATTCTCTTGAAGTGTAAGTACTAGTCATGGTGTTTCCTCTTCTTTTCCTCTTGGACGATAAATGAATGAAAATGAATGTGAAGGTTGAGAATTATGGTTTGGGTGAAGAATGGGTGAGATATGGGTCTCTATTTATAGAGATTAAGGACCCAAATCACTTTTTTTAAATTTTTAACCGTTGCCCGACTCAACCACATTTGGTGGGCTTTAAGGATCGTCATTATATATATTAATCAAGTGACGACTCTTGATTATCAAAAGAGTCGTCTATGTGTGTTTTGTTTAAGATCTACCGTCAAAGAGTCTCTGTGTCGGTGACCTTTAGAGTCGTTAATATGTTCTTCTCCATACATGACGACTCATGCCAAGAATTTCAAACAATCTTTAGAAGTCCTTTTGTTTTTAAAGAATCATGACGACCTTTATGAACTATAGTTATTGCACCAATATTTGTAGTCATGCGTTTTATTGAATCCGAAAAAACATACATGTAGTTGATATAAAATAGAAGTAAAACACATAAAATTGTTCAATACATTGCGCTATAAAATCTATACGAGTTTAATTATATTGGGAGAATTGCCATTCAACTTCCTTAAAGAGAGTATAATCCTCGTGCAAAAACTCATGGTCGTACTTTAATTCGTATTAGCTCCAGACCCAAAGTATACCGGAAAACAATTTTTTAAATAATTTAGCGTTGTTGAATAATGATAACCAAATAAAATTTTTTTTGATGAAAGGCCTATTGATTCACAAACTTACTCTACTCATTCGAGGTCTGTTCGGCATAGCGTCCTTACGAGCTTTCAATTCGTTTTCAACACGCATTCATTGTATAAATATGCGTACCTTTCCCTTGTTGTGGGAGCGTCCTCCTATAACGATTTCCGCTTAGTGCTTTGAATACCTTAAACACCCGTTTCCACCAAGCTTTGGTGTTTTGATCATGCCCAAGGTAAGGCCCTCTTGTTGGGTCTTCGTTTCGGCCACCCATTGCGCTTCCTCAACGGAGTGCTTTGTGAGAGTGGTGTGTGCTGCGACAATAGCAACATCTTCTAGATTATTGAACGGGTTGGAGCCACTTTTGGTGATTCAAAGTGATGGGTGACTGATTTAGGAAGATTGAAAGTGATGGGTGAATAAGTTTGGTAGAGATAGGTGTCTATTTATAGCAAAAAAGTACCCAACGGCTAATCCTAATAACCGCGAATCCTAATAACAGAAAATGGAGAGACTTGGAATTTCGATTCAACTACATTAAAAGTGCAATGAGAGAGTATGTAAAAGTTAGAAATATGGTGTACGACCATCATCCACGAGCTCCTCTTAAGGAAAAAGTGAGTAATTCGTTAATATTTATACTTTCCTCATGCTTCAAAGTTACTAACATATAACATTCCTCGTTTTATTTCAACTGGAACGTTTCAATGGGTTATGGACAATACGTAATGGGGATACTAAGTTCATTCACCACAAAGAATATACAACGTTGTATCGTCGAGCGAAGGTTCATTGGCGAACATTTGATGTGTCAAATTCAAGAATACCCATATTAACTTTCTCCTAGGTTGTTATTTTAACTAAGAGTCGTCAATATATCCCATATAAATTTAACGATTTTCTGTTTTCATATACCTAAAAGGGGTATTTTGGGATTTGATACACATGTAAAAGTCGTTTTTGCTATTTGATCCCGCTAACGACTCTATCCATAGAAAATATTGTTCATCTCCTGGATGTTTTTCGACCTAGAGTCGTCATTTGTTTATACATAAAAAATAACGACTCTAGACATATAAAATGTCGTTCATCTCCTGGATGTTTTTCTGACCTAGATTCGTCATTGGTTACCATATAATCACTAACGACTCTAACCATAGAAAGTATGGTTCATCGTGTGTTTAGCTAACAAAGAGCGACTCTATGCGGGAAAAAAGGTCATCATTTGTGTTTATTTCCCTCCGAGTCGTTAGACTTTTAATTGAAACACTTAACGACTATGTGTATCACAAATAGAATTCGTTATAATCGCTAGGACAAAGCTAACGACCCTAACTCTATCACAAAGTATATAATCTTTTCTGCATTACAGTACTACATTATTCTAACAAACATACTAGTAAACATCCTTCTTAAAATAAAATAGTTTCAACAAACCATCCAAACCAAACACATAATTAGTTTCAACAAACACATAAGTTCAAGTCATAAAGTAAAATAAACATAAGTTCAAGTAGACGGTAACATCTCCTCACTCAAGACCACCATCTCGACCTCGACCTCCTCCTTACTTCCCCGACCGGAAACTTTCCGCTTTTCTGGGGAGGAGGACCCCGAGTTTCACGCCCCCTGGGAACCACCATCTTCTCCGGTACCTTGTTCATCATGATGTTGGCTACTTTGCCCATGTTCACTACGTTGTTGTGCTCGGCTCACGCGTTTTCCGGGTCCTCTTACCTTCCTTGGCCATTTCGGGCAAACATCTTCTTTGCATTGGGATTTTCAATGTGCGTGCAATAATAAAGCGTCACAGCGTTGCTCATAGGATCAATCACTTCCCCTTTGTCGTAGAGCAACAAAAAGCTTCATTCGTTCCCTCTATATATATACATTAAAAAAAACAATTCTAATGAATCGACGTATATTTGTATGTAAATGAATAACACAATTACACAAATAAATACTCACCACTAGTTTAAGAATGGTAGTATCATCTCTAGTCAAGCTTGAGAAGAAGATGTGGATGCTCTGTTGGTCCTCCTACCAGTGAAACCGATCGATCCGTATTACCCTACCATGGGAGAAGCCGCGTACCATTGATAGTAATCCGTTGTTGCCTCGTAACCTTCATCCACATGCACCCAAAATGTGATGTCTACGAGGCTAGAATGTCTATTATTCCAATGCTTGACATCGATTTGCAGGTGTTCATAAACCACTTTTATGTCATCCTTGTCGGACTCATATTTGTTCAAATTGTGCTTGAAGTAGGTACATCGTCTTCATCGGGTGAATCTTGAACAAACCCAAGTTGACGCATTATTCTCATAGGATTGTACATTGAAAACCGTTAGGGTGAAACAAAGGGCCATGATAGTACACGACATCTTTTGCGCCAACTCTAGCATCCTTGTAAGGAGTAAAGATTACCTCTTCCGCCGTGATGTTTGTCAAGTTTTTTACGCATTTCTATCAACGCATCAGTTTGTTCCCTATCCCGAGAACAGGAGTACAACCAACGGGTTCTGTTGGACTACGGGCTCCATTTTGAGTTGATTTTCACATCTTCATTGTCCTTGAACAGTGATGGGAAATGATCATAAATCCACATCTATAACAACCAAAGTTCAAATTTTTTAAACAATCAAATAAACATAAAAATATATCGAAGGAAAAAAACATACTAAAAGAAGACAACTTTCATCAATCCAAATACCAGATTAGAGCCAAATTCTCATTAATTTGAGAAGTTCGTTCGTGAGATCAGGAGGAAAGTGACCATTCGGATGTGCAACTATGGCGGTCCCCCAAGAGTACTTGTTCACATCTTTAAGGGGTCCAAAAAAGAAGAAGGTTGGCGCTCACCATGTTACCTTTGTCTTTCGGGAAATACAACCGATGCAAGGACGTACAACAAATAAGCGACCCCGCATAACGACATTCCATATCGGAGAGACCTCCTTTTTTTCCTTCTCTTGATGCAACAAACATCTCGCCTAATGTCCACAAGTTTGAACTCTTTCTTTGGGTACTTAGCTCCGCACGAAAAGCCCATCGGTCTTCTCTTTATCCCGACCTAAACAAGTTCTTGGTCCATGTATAAATTTCATCCCAACTAGGCCTTCTCTTGAAATTCTCGCTGGTTGATTTACCTTCGTCGCACCCCTAATATATGTTCCGCATCATCGAGTCAATGCCATCTCGCCAAAAGGAAGTTGGAATGTGTCGACTTAAAGTAATACCTTTCACGAAACTAGATATAACCTTGTCATCGCAATCACGAGTTCACAACGGCATTGTACAAAGGAGTTTTCAACATATTCTTTAACTCTTTCACATTCACTGTTAGCGGCCACAACTCCATTTTCTTAAAAGAAGATTGGTGCACGAAGAGACGTGCGGCATTCTTATGATCCTGCAAAAATAAACAAATAAATATTAAAAACATATTAAAAAAGTAATATCAACCAACTAATCAAATAGCAAGCAAAGTTGGGATTCTTACTATTGTCTCATAGATGGTATGAGCCCACGATCAGGAATATCCAAATAGAACTTTGCCACCATCTTTAGGTTCTCCTCTAGGTTTACCACTTCGAAGAGGCTCCAACATCAAATGATGCGCGGGAACGTGTCTGCGCGCTGGGTGCAATCTCAGTTCCATCCTTCTTAACCCTCTTTACCGGCTTCGGCTTTGCATTCTGTTCTTCAGCTTCTACATCTTGTTTACCATCATCATCTTCATCATCATTACCACCAACATCATCCCCTTCATCCTCTTCCTCCTCATGACCACCATTATTACCTCCATCCCCTTCCTGCTCATCATCATCACCATTACCATCATCGAATCATCACCACTAACATTATCTTCATCATCATTGTCACTCTCTACTTCCTCTTCACATAAATGGAGGATCTTCTTCTTGGATTTATTCTTCTTCACCACTCTTGCTAGCGGAATATAATGGGAGAGTCGATTGATGAATCCGACAACTCATTACCTTTGTCTCTCGGTTGGTGATAGAAAATGAGACCTCACTCGGCTTCTTACCGCGTAATGGACCGGCAAGTAAGTATTTATCATGGCGTGGAGCTTTGGAAGAAGGTGGAGTTATCGTCATTGGAACCTTTCCTTTGGTTACGCATTTGGTTCCGAAACAAAAAAATAAAAAAAAACCCAATAAGACATCAACTTTATGGTTATCGAGAGAAAAGAGTCAGCAATCCGATAATCTAAAACACAACCGACCCTTGTACATCATGTGACGACTCAAAGTTATATGATGATTTGTCAAATAAAAAGGGTCGTCAAAAAGACAATAACGATCCTACGATTTTGGTTGACGACTTCTAGGGCATATACAAAAGTGACGACTAAGGGGAAATGAGATGACGACACTATCAATTTTTGGAACAGAGGGCTGTTCGAGTTCCATCTGAGTCGTTATGAAATAAATAAGGGTCGGCAAACAAAGTTTATCTGCAACATAAAAGAGTAACGACTCTATTCTAGGGCAAAAAATGTCGCGATGAGCGAATAAGGGTCGTCATCTTCAACCTAATAGACTAACGATTTTTCATAAAATAAACATGCAAATGAAAAGTCGTTAGGGATATCCACTCACGATACTAACGACCCTTTAATCGAAACCGCTAAATTTCGGTTTCTCCAGACTCGATTTCACAATCAAAACACAACAAAAAAACGCATAGAAGGTGGGTTTAACTTCACATACCTTCTAATTGGACCCATATCTTCTTTGGGTTTTGATTTTTTGGGTTTTGGGGTTAAATCCACGATTACCTTTCCTTTGACGTCGGGGAGATTGGGGATTTGACGTTCTTTGCGAGCGGTCTGTTTTGTACAGCCATGTTTCAAGAAGAAGTTAATCGTCGATTATCTTCTAACATCGACGATGAATCGGTCAAAAAAAAATCGTTTGGGGTCGGTAATGGTGGTTGTGGAGAGGAAGAGGAGGGAGAGGAGAAGAAAAAAAAGAGAAAGCGATTTTTTTGGTTTAGTTTAGGGTATATAAATTGGGGCTAATTATGATTTCAAATTAGTGTTAAGCGATTTTTAAGATTTGTGTTTAGTAAAGGGGTAAAACAATCTTTTCGATATCAGATTAATACGCCCCTCAAAAAATTGGGGTGGAAATAAAATGGGCCCCCAATTAAAATGTCACGCCCCAATCAAATTAGGTTGTCTCGTACATCCGAAACATCAAACCGATTTGACTCGTTATAATGAACCGAATCGCCAGAAAACGGTATCCAAACACAAATTACACTGAGTCGATGTCTGATTCAATTACTAACTCACTTTTCTTCACAGTTTAAAACCCTTTTTGCACAAAAAAGAGAGCCAGGTTTCTAGCTCATAGCGCGGAGCCTCATTTACCTAAGAAGCCACCCCTAAGCCGAGAAGTGAACCTCTTCAGCTCAATCTCTTCGGTTTCCATGGAAAAATCAAAGTTATCAAATCAGAGAAGTGAACGTAGACTCCCACCATCACCAGAGGTAGCACCTTGGCTTGTTATCCCACATGGAAACTATTGTAAGTTTCAAACTTTCTTAAATTTATTTGAAAATCCGAACAAATCTTACAAAAAATTCATACCAGAATTGAGTGAAAAAAGATTTTGGCAAAAAAACTGTCATCAAGGTTGGTTAATTATTGTTTGTGATGAGGATGATGATCCACATTTCAGTAATGGAGATTGTTTTCTATGGAATCCTAGTTCCCTAGAGATTGTTATGTTACCTAATTTAAACCATTTTAGTCAATTAGATGGATATCATATCAAAGATTGTCTTTTGTCTTCGCCCCCTCAGAGCAGCCATACTAGTACTAGTGGTGGGGATGGGATTGAGGGTAGTAGTAGCAGCAATTATAGCCATAGTGGTAGTATCAGTAGTACTAGTAGTAGTTGTAGTGGCGATGATGATGATTCAATGGTTTATATCCTTTATGGTGGAGGTAAAAGTCCAGACATTCTTATTTATTGTCACCCTGGTGGAAAAGAATGGGGAAAACATGAGTTTGTTGATAAGATCGGAAGAATTGAATCGATGTTTTATTTTAAAGCCAAGTTATATATAATGTGTTTGTGCTTGGACCTCTTGGAGATAACAATACAACATGGTTCGATCAGTATAAATGAGTTGATTACCAAGAATGAAGATAAATTATTTAAGTCAGAAAGAGTAGGAGGATATTTTGATAATTGTAGTCACTCATATTATATGGAGTCTTTTGGTGAAGTTTTTAGAATCGACAGGTATCTCATTCAAAGAGGTGATTATGCGCACTTTATAACCAGAATAATTGTATCGAAATTGGATTTCTCTTCATTAACTTGGGAGGAAATGAAAATTTTGAAGGACCATGTCTTCTTCATAAGCTACTTTCATGATACGCTACTGTCTTGCTTGGCATCAGACTTGGGTTTATCAAAAGGTTGTGTGTATTTTACACTAAAATGTGACCTGAGCTTGTACAAGTATGACCTGGAGGACGAAAGCATTTTACTTTCTTTACTTTGTCTTGATATACCAACACCATGGATGTCGCCCAGATGGCTGATGATTCCTGCAACTTCGAGGTACGTAGCTTTAAAGAAGACTGCATTCTTGTTTGTTTTTTGTTTCATCAATTTCTGTGTAGCATACATCTTATTTCATTGTCACGTTTTTTAACTAAATTTTGTTTTCTTTAAACAAACACAAGCTACCCAATATGAATAACGAACAAGCACTATGGTCTGGAATGATTCTAAGGGATCCTTCAAGCAGCACTATGGGATGGAAAAATTCCATATCCAGGGGAATCCCTGAAAAAGAACCATTGGAACACCACTGTCCTGATAGTGATTGATCACTGGGAAAGGTTCCCTACTTAGTTCCCGTGGATTGGTAGAAAATGGTGTGGAAACTGGAAAGTGGTTACTTTTTGAAGAATTTGCCCATGGAGGTGGAATTTATCCACACCATAGTACTGTGTTAAGTATCACAATCAATTGCAACTTCTTCCCCCTTTCATATTATCGAAAATTTTGATAATGTTCTGTTTCATTTTGTACGTAGGGTTGATGATAGTAGAACAACAACAGACCTTATGCTAGGAGAGGATGAAGACATAGAAAAAGTTATAAAGGCAACAGAAAGCAGAACTGGTACTGTAGATAAGGATGAGGATAAAAAGGATACTGAACAAGCAAGACTATTTGTCAAGCTTGATGATGATATAGTGTGGGCTATGTCAAATTTTCTTCATACACTGGATTATGTACATTTGCGTGCAGTTAGTATAAAATATCGATCAGTAATGGACCTGAGAAGATACTCTTCTACTAGGACTGTACAGACCACAGATATATCTCCATGGCTAATTTCCCCCAACTATGATCAATCCATTTTCAATTTCATAAACCCAATGCATAATAATGAGAACTACCTCTTGAACATCCCTGAATTGCTGAAAGGTTCTAGAATTCGGTTCTCGAAAGGTGGATGGTTGCTCATGTCGAAATGCGAGACTTTGTTCTTCTACAATCCATTCACGAAATCTACTGTCAGACTTCCGGACTTGCCAAATTTTAATGGTTATAGCTACACAGGTATTTCATTCTCGTCCTTACCGACTGCTTCAGATTGTTTAGTATTTGCCATCGACAAAGAATTCAGGGATCAAGTTGGTATCTTCTTCATTAAAAGGGGAGATAGAGACTGGTCGTATAATCTCTACAATAATATTTACTTGCCTGAGGATAAGAAAACCCTGGATTTCAAGCCAACTCTCAACAATCCAGTATTCTACCGCGGAAGATTCTATTGCTTAGACCACAACGGAACAGTGGGAGTATTTAAATACGAACACCCAAACGTTAGTTGGGAAATTTTATCCATGATAACCCCGCCTAATTGTGGATTTATCTATAACAGTTTCTTGGTGGAGTGTGAAGGACAACTTATTTCGGTGTTATTAGGGCGTTTAGGAAATTGGGTTCGTATTTTCAGATTGAACGAAACCAAAATGGTCTGGTCTGAAGTTAAACATTTGGGGCGACATATGTTGTTTCTCAGCAGTACATCTTGTATCTCAGCAATTGCTCCGACAAGTCAAATGGAGAACAAAGTCTACTTTCCGAGGTTGCATAATGAAGGAATTTTGTATTATTCTCTTGATACCGGTATGTATCACTCTCTTGGTAGTAGACATTCCGCTAAAGATTATCGTGGTTCGAAGGAGAAATTACACTGCAGTTGGATCGAACCTAATTGGTCAGAGATATCAGATCACCATCTGGATTGGCTTAACATCTAGATACATTATCAGGTACTCTTGCAGTTCGTTTTCCTTTCTTGTAACAGTAGTATTTATTATGCTTAGCATCTAGATACATTATCAGCTACTCTTGCAGTTCATTTTCCTTTCCTGTAACAGTAGTATTTATTATTTATACGTATTGTATGAACTTAACAGTAGTGTTTTCTTATCTATAAGTTGTCTCCTTGAAATTTCTTATTAGGATGGGCAGTGAGTGCACTTGTGTTGATCATCTGAATGCTGAAATTCAATTGGATTGATGTTTTTTTTTTAATCATCCGCGTTATGCATCTGCGTCCGTAGTTCTCAAAGATGGAAAAGAAGTGCCAAGTCTGTTTGGGTCCTTCCACCACTGGTATTTCTGGGGATGTAATTTTTGTGCTTTACACGTTGCCCTGCAATTGCTGAATCTACATCTCAAATTTAGCGTTCTCATTGCATTTTCTTACTCCAAAACCAAAATAAAGAAAGCCAAGTTCATTATATTTACCAGTTGGCCAGGTGAAAATGTCCCAAACACCACACAATATTGTCCGAATTTGATTACAGTGATGTGATGTAACTTTCATTTTATTATTTTCGGTTTAAAGCAGATTTTACATTGCAAAGTGTAATTACAAAGTACATGGCACTTGAAAAATCTTCACGTTGAAGACTTCAATTACAAAGAATTAAAGAATTTGGAAACAAAAAAGAGCATACATGAACTAACTATAACTTGGACCATGGGTGATCTTCATTTTAGTCATTATTTCTCATCTCTTTCTCTAGGAAAGATTGCTGGTCGCACATTCTACAGGAATGCCTTCTGGGAATCTTTTCGTGTCCTTACAGTAGTCATAGATCATATAATTCTTCTGAACCCATTTCATTTTCCCTTGGTTTGTTGAATCCAATTCTTGAGTAAGCCACGCGTTCTTGTTGGATGAAGGACTACCACTAGTACAAGAAGAATCACCTGAAGATGGAACACATGCTTCAGCGTTGAAGTTCTGATACGAGGCGGTGAAAGGTGCATTAGCCCAGTCAGTCTTGACCAGACCACCTCTTGTGGCCCAATCGTCAGCATTCCATAGGCTAGAATAGATTCTCATCGGTTGGTTCTTTGGGAAAGGAACACCGATGGATTCAGAGTTCTTGAATTCTCTAATTGGAGTATCATCCACTGAGAAGCTGAAACAAAGCAAAAATATTAATTAGCAAAAAATGATACTAGCTGAACTAGCGGTTTGCACTTGAGCAGTGCTTGTTATGGGTTTTGCACTTACACAATGCGTTGGGGATTCCAAAGAATGGAGTATTTGTGGAAGTCGGCAGTTGGGTCGAACCAGAGATGGAACTGTTGCTCTTTGTTCCCTTTTCCTTGACTGAACACATTTGTATGAAGAGTGTAAGGATCTCCACTCAAATTCCCCAAGAATTCAAAGTCGATTTCATCGTGTGTTGACCCTTGCGACGACAACTGCATTACATGAACTTATTTGTTAAGCAAATATCACTAACGGATATGAAGTTTACGACTACAAAATCAAACTATAATGGTCACAATCACAAAGATGTTCTTGCAATGACTTACATAGTAGGCAGTGACGGTGCCAGCTGAGTTGCCAGAGACAAGCTTAAGCTGCATATCGATCTTACCAAACAGATATTCGTCTTTGGATTGGAAACCAGAACCAGAGGCTTGATCCAGAGACAGACTGAGGAGTTGTCCATTGTTGAGTATCTTACCACGACCATCACCCCAAGTGATATCAAAATCTTTGTCGAAACTACGGCCAGCAGCAAAGCTGAACACAAAAGTGCTTGCTAATAAAGAGACCATTAGTAGTTGTACTGCTAAACTAGAAGTAGCCATTAAATGAAGCTTAATTAAGAGACTCGATACAATTTTGAAGATTTGAGTAGTGAATATGAGTTGAGGAGGCTTGTTGTTGTTGTAGTTTGGTTGATAGTAACATCCAGTATTTATAGTGGTTAGAATTATGTATAGGGATGCTAAAATTTTGAAGGAATAAAATCAGAAGGCTATAGGAAGGTTCATGAGGTGGTTTAGTGGTATTCCTAGTGCAGTAGTATTAAGTTGGACACAGTTGGCAAATCGTCGTATCTGGTTGGTAGAGAAACGCGTCAGTACGTTGAAGTTTGGGCAAAAGTTAATAATAGCTCAAATCTTGCAGCTGCTGCCGCTTTTATGACATTGTCTCTCGGCTTTACTACTCTTTGCCTACTTTGATGATGATGTACCCAAATGCAAGTTCCGAGTTCAATTTCCATGGCCAGCCCATACACAACTTTGCTAGAAGGAGATGCTACAAACAATGCAAGTTCCGAGTTCCAACCAGTCTTGTTTGTTTTTTTGGATTTTTTTTTTGCATTAAAGTGCAGCACCGCCAAAGGTCCACACGGTCACACCTGACAAATTGACAATAACATCATGGGCACTAGTTGAGTGCCATATGTACATCTTTATACAGCTCAAAAGTTGATTCTTTTGTTTACTTATATTTGGTTTTTAGTTTTTACAGAGCTAGCACGTGATTACTTGAGCAATTTAAGACACTAAACAGGGTGGATTTGTAACTAAGTGCATACTTAGCCAAGAAGGTAAATTGTTGTTGATCCCATACTGCCATACTGGATTCAACTCATTTATGTTCTAACTATCAATTAAAAGTGGGGAATAATAATGTTGTTAAAAGTGGTAAAGTATTATGTTAATGTTACCAAGAACATTTAAGTTTTCACCATATCATGATTTTCTTTCTCGAATCGAAAGGTAAATCTTGTATGGCGAGGTCAACAGTTTACCTTGTACAGGGAAATCGTTAATTCTCTCTTTTCTACCTCGTAAGCAAACAGGGGATGTAGCTCAGATGGTAGAGCGCTCGCTTAGCATGCGAGAGGTATGGGGATCGATGCCCCACTTTTAAAACTTTCTAAAATGTCCTTGGTTTGACCGTTTTATACAAAAAACTAAGAACGGGTACGAGTAATTTATTATTGCTTAGGTGGCGCGCAAAGAAAGTCTAAAAAGCCCTTTGAGCTAAATAGAGTTGAATGTACTTGAATCGTAGGGTTGAAACGCCGATTCGACTCGAGTCAATAAGAAACACGTGGCATCCATCTAACCATCAATGTAAAAGAAAAATCAACGCCCCACAATAAGATCTAATCTCCCAACGGTCTTATTCCCAATTCCATCTTCTTCAACTCGTATATATACGGATGATCTTCCATAGGTTTACGCAACTCGAAAAATTCACTATAAGCTAAGAAAAATCGAAACAATGAATGGGGAGGTGCAAAAGACTCTCCGAGTAGTAGTAGTAACGCAGTTGCCCCGGCAAACAACAACAACAACAATAAGGTGAGAATGAAAACAAACATCACTCATTGTGCTATGTGTGAACAAGGTAATCATGACACAAAAAGTGTGTCCTTGGCTATATTCAGTGCAAGCATGTTTCCACATAATGGTGTAAGAGCATTGCTTCAATCCACAACAAATGAAAACTATGGGAAAATGTTCTTAAAGTGCACAATACCTACCTCGTAATTATTTTGAATGGTTTGAAGATGCTACTAACCATTGTAAATCCAAGTTGGTGTTGTTACCTTTGGATAAAAAGCTGCCAAGCTTGTGGAGAAGATGATCACCGCATTGAAAGTTTTCCTTGGACCATCAAATTTGCTTCTCTTCAACCTGCAATTTAATGTACCAAGATATGCAACAATCAACACAACAAGGGAATAGCTTACCTTTTTACCTGCCAAAAATGTGATGCTTTTACATGGGCTACGAATCTTTATCTTCCTTCTTTTGCAAAGGAGAGAGTTAGAGATTCAACACAACAAATGATTGATTTAGTTACAAAATTAGGAAAAGGTCTTAACATTTAACCATGCTTCATTTCATATGTAATACATGCTTTAAAAAGTGCTATCTTCATAGATAAAGATGTTCCAAAGTAACATTGTTGTCCAAAATAAAGATGTTCCAAAATAACAATGTTGTAAAGTCATAACCCTAACTAATGTAAACCACATAGTGCCACACTTATTTGTCTGACTCTTGTTCCGCTTCTTTGAAGTTGTAGAAGCTTTTACAGGAGCTTTGTTAGCTTTAGAAGAAGATGCACTTGTTGATTGCTTCTTAGGAGAAATCACAAAAGATGTGAAGGTAGAAACATCTACTTGGGTTCTTTGCCTCTTAGATTTTGGATTCTTGCCAACATCACCACCTTGACATGTAGTTTTGTTATGACCAGTTGATTTACATCTTGAACATGAATATACCTTTGTAGGTACTTTAGGCTCATCCCATGCTCTCCTCCTCTTAACTCTAGGGCCTTCCTGATTTCCCCGATCTTGATAGCGATTCCAATTCAACCTTTTCATGTTCTTCCAACTACAAAATAACGGTGAGTTATGATAACATTTAAGAAGGTTTCAATAACATTCATTTGAGTTAAAAAAATGGAACTACAAAATGATCGCAAATACCTCGGGCCAATCTTCTTCAGGAGGAAATGGAAAGACAACTTGAGCATATGTGGCTCAGATGCAAAGAATGTGTAATAATGAGAGCAATACCTACAAAAAAAAAAAAAACAACAACAAGGCGATTTAAAGTTCTGACATACAAACATAGTAAAGTTGAGATGCAAAAAAAAAAAATGGGACCAAAACAAATTCGATAAAAGTACTTACTTTGTCCAATCATGTCTGAATGGCTTCAAACAACAAACAACATGTTGACAAACAAACCCTGAGTTGCCATTGTAGACAATCGCACTGCTTTTCTTCCAAGTTCACAATAAAAACTGCCTTGCTACCCTCATTTGTAACTTCATACAATTTACCACTCACACATGGGTCTACTTTAAATGCACCAACCAACTTACACAATTTACCAATCAGTTTCATAGCAGTAGGAACCAATCCATTTGGATTTCATTTTGCACTTTCTTTTCTCCTTTTGTGAAACATACTCATAACCATTTGATTATAAAGAATTCCTAGTCTGAATATTGGTTTGTCCTTAAGGTTTTTTCCCATGGAATTAAATGACTCACTAAAGTTGTTATTGAGATGTTCACACTTACTAGTGTCATCAAAAAAGGCTCTAGACCATGACTCAAAACCATCTTTTTCAAGGTACACCACAGCAGCAGGATTCTCTTTCTTCATATCTTCCATATGTTTCTGCATACAATAAACAGAAACCATAAGCAGGTTATAACACATATACAAACCATAAAAAAACCATAAACATATCAACAATAAGAAATGTTATTAAGATGTTACATAGAAATGTTTCTTCTTGTAGCATTTGGTCGCATTCACTGACAATTTATACAACTTTTGTCCCTTAAAGTCTTGCTTGAAATTGTTATACAAGTGCCTGAAATAAAAAAAAACTTATAAATAGCTAGCACACTCTTAACAAAATTAATGATCAAAGCAAAACAATTCAAAGAAGCTCACCTCCAACAATATCCGTGATGTGAGCCTGGGAACACTAAAGGAACAACTTCAAGTAGCCCTTTTGCCTATCTCAAAATGAATGTCAATGGTTGTTCATGTCTTAAGAGTAATGGCTTCAAGTCGAGGGAGAACATAACCCAATTCTCAATTGTTTAGCAGGGGGAAAAACACAAATTCCTAATGTGACTAAACCATTTTGACCATCTAACCCAAGGTTCGATATTCAACACAACACCACACTTACCATTTAGATGACAAGCATCTAGCCCAATAACTCTTCTACACACCCTTCCTTCCACCCTTTGATAGCTCCCATTAAGCTTATTGTCATTGACTCAAAAGCCATGTCACATTACAATATGAGAAATTTGCAACTGAATTCTTGTTGGGTGACATACCATCTTACAAAAACTGAGGAACTAGTTTGTAACTCTCTTCATAATTTCCATACTTAGCTTCCATCACTAAGTTCCTAGCCTTCCATGCTGTATGATAAGTAATATCAATGAGATGAGAAGCCTTGAAATCCTCTTGAATTTGTCTTGGTGTTGGAATTACTTTTCAGAGCCATTCTTCAATCGCTCTTGTATAATTTCACCTACTAATGGATGGTCTGTGGGATCTATTGGGAATCTTGTCTTCTACAATCCTTCCCTTGCAAGTATGGGTTAAGTTCCACAGACCTAACCTTAAATGTAGATTGCTTTGGTAGTATTGGAAGCAAACACAAACCAAGTCACACTCAACTTTTCCTCTATGGTCAAACTTATTTTCACTCCAAACCCTAACTCTTTTCTTGTCACTCTTTGTAGCCTTAAATTCACATTCATTTTTAACACGAGAATAACTTAAGATGTCTTTTTGAAGGCTTCTTTATCGGAAAAAAGTAGTACCTACTATCATTTGTGAAGGATCTAGGGTTTAACAAAATACGAGTCATCAAAAAGCTCACCAGGTTCATCCTCAAACTCAGGGTTATCTTCTTGGAAATCCTTGTAATATTGTGGGTCTTCTTCACCCTCTTTACCTAAACAAGTTAAAAAAATTTAATGGGAGCCCAACAATAATATGGTACAATCATAAAAGCAAGAACATTAAAGTGCTGTTTATCTTTGCTTCTACCTTGGTCATTTACTTCTCGCACCATCATCACTTGCATCATCATTATCGCACCAACAATAACTTGAATCGGTTAAGTACAACATTATTGTATATATGCATCAGTAAATATTAAATGCACAAAAGTACAAAATAGTAACTCAAGTGTTAGGTTATAAGCACCTTCAACTGCATTTTCACTTTCATCATCACTTGAATCTTCATTGTCTTCAAAGACTATTATAAGCGGTGCGGCCCGGGATCTTACGAGGATGGCACTCATCCAGGTTCTTTGTTCTCAAGTTGAATTCTGTCTCATCCAGTTCTTTTTCTTTCATTTTCTTTAACCAATATTCTTCATCAAAAACTCATCATCAACTTCAAATGGTTCCTCATATACTTGAACTGGTGTACTACTTGATCCTTCTCTCGTGGTTATCACCAACAACACTTGCTTGAGTAGGTTGTGAACGCCCCGCCCAAACAACTTCCTAGCGGTGGCACCACCTACGTACACTTTTGTTCTTCTCACCTCCAAGTCTTGGGATTCTTCTCACTTGATCATGTGACTTTGATACTGTCTTATTAGGTGTGACCTCCCATTCTGGATTTTTAATCTTGACAACCAGCTGAATGAAACCATTGCCATTTACTACTAAAAAACATTGTCCCAAAACCAAAAAAAAAGATTGATCATTCTTTAGAGTCCATGTATGTCCATGTTCTGATATCCACTTTAAAATAACTTCATCTATATCTTCCAAACACAACCTCACATGAACCATTTCTTGAAACATCCTCAGATTCATCTTGTATCTCTCTAACTTCTTGAAAGCAAACTCAATGTTATTGTCAGTACAATATCAACTTATGTCTCTAACCAACTTGCTTTTTCCCTTATCAATGTTGCCAATGAAATATACAAAAATACAAAACAACATTATAAGGCATTCATACAAATACAAACCAAATACAGACTCAATACACATACAAATACAAACCCAATACACATACAAATACAGACAGAAATTCTAACAAAATTAAACAATTAAATAAAATTAAATAAAAGACTTTCATCAGATTCAACTGCAGATTCTTCACATCATCATTTGTTTTCAATTTTAAGTGACAGACAAAAACAAAAGGAAGATTCCCTTTGTTTTTCACAGACAAAACAAAAGATACAGATCAAAAATGATGAAAAAGTGAGGGTTTAAAAAAAAGGTATGGGTTTCACTTTATATTGATCGAAAAAGTTTCCAAATCATTTGATTTAATCATGCAAGTCTGAGATCTAACAAAATCAAAACTTAGGGTTTTCAAAATATCTTACCGGACATCACCTTTTCCTTTCAGTCGTCGCCATCGATGAAACCATTCAATTTAATCTTCAATAGATTGATCAATCAAACCAAAAACATCTATAACATCTATCGATTTAACTAATCGATTCAATCGAATCGCCTTTTTCTTCTACGAGACGAAGAAAGAGAGGAGGAAGAGAGGAAGAAAGAGAGAGATGGAGTGATATTTCTCACCATTTTAGATAAGTGATGGGTTATTAGTAATTTGATTGATTTTTGACTAGGTAAACGCCCATTGACTCATTATGCCGGGCCCAAGTGGTGAAAGTAAACGGTGAGGGAATTTTAGAAAGTTTCAAAAAACGGGGGCATTAATTTTATGGGTTTA
>JAJJWW010012557.1:0-11046 GCA_023531295.1 Papaver armeniacum
GAAGATTCTCAAGCATAAACAAACTAGGTGCAATCAAATTTCAACCACGTTAGTCAATCAAATCAATCTAAAACATAAGATAAACGTCAATTATCTAGTTTCCCCAATGGTACTAATAGAGCTTCTCAATCCCAAAGAAGACTTTAAAGGCGAGCGGTGCGTAGAGAGATTTCTCCTAATTAGTTTACTCTCCTCTCCGAATAGGCGGCTTCACCAAGTAACAACACAGCCCAGGAAGTTTTCTCGAAATGCAAACTTCAAGTATTTATATACAAGGAATTTTGGATACCAAGGAATTTCCAAACTGAAAATATTCTCAAGATATGCCAAATTCGGTTTCCATAATTCCTTTGAAATGCTCTTATCCAAAATATTGGACCAAAGAAAATCTCTTTGGAAAATCTCCAACTAGTAAATGCATTACTAATTCTCATTTTCCTAAACTAAAATTAAAAACCTTAAATAAAAGATTATTAACTTATTTTATGTTTCGATCCTGGGATTCTCTTCTTGTAGCTATTAAGGAATAACTTTGAAAAAATTAAAGATAATCGTTGCACATGTTCAAAGTATGTTGACATCCTTACTACATGTAAGTCATCTTTCATACTTCAAATCTTGAAACCGATTTGCCACAACTTCCAAACAAGTTTAGAATTGGTTCATCGACTTTTTCTAAAACTATGTGATTGACAAAGAACACTAATCACCAATCATGGGTTTAACGTTATACCAAAACAAGTTTCGGTTCTACCTCCATGAGTACTTTGCATAATCACACTAGCTTTCCAAAATTGGTTGACTAGGTACTAGGATCGGTTCACATATATATGGTATCTAACTTGTACCTTGTTGCACATGTCCATATGATCGGATTCCCCTTTTTGCTAAAACATGCCGCACCTCATACAAGGATCGATTCATGTTAGAGCATTGCTCTCAGTCAACTATAGCGTTGCTATCTCAAGCTTGTTTGTCAAATTTAGTTGTCAAAACTATATGTCTTGATTTCTAGTTTACTTATGGCTAAGTCCCTGGCCTAGGATAATTAAGTGTAGTTCAGCTCCGGACTCCATGGAGATCATCTTACGACGAAGAACTACTAAAGGAACAAGTGAAACTTCATCCGACTAAATGGTATGTGGAGACTTGAACTTATCTATCACTCAAAAGTTTACTCTATCTCCTATTGTTGAGACAAAAGTCGTATAAGTATGATAGTTTAATACATGCACATTTTCTATTTGGTAGGGTTTTCTTCTATCTTTTCTCCGAAATATGTGACTGGTAAGCTTCGCTTTAACCATTTTTCATCTTTACCATGACGAAAAGTCTACGATGACGTTTTAATCTTGAAAATGACTTTGATGACGATAGTTGTGAATAACGACTATTATAACATTATAGAAGAATGTTTCAATGATTGAAATGTAGAGTTGAGATTACCATCTATGGATATAAGCATATATAGTGTGTTCGCAAATAGTGTATAAATCCATGTGAGAAACCAAGTGTGTGCATGTGTGCATACGGTATTGGTGAAGAGGTTGGGTCACGCGTCTTGGCGGAACTTTTCCTCCGGGTCTGCTTTGAGGTTTGGAGTTACGAACTCATAAAGTCACCTTAGGGTACGCGTGTATTCGTACGCGTCATCGGGCGGAACCTACCCGAATAATTATGAGTTTGAAACCAAAGCCAAACTCAAATCAGGTAGCTAAACGCATACCCGTCGCGTACCTGCCGGTTATTTCTCAAATCGGTAGTTCATGAACTTAAACAATAAATTATAAGGAATGCAATCTTTGCAAACCGTGGCTATATTGTTCATGAATTGATTCGAATGGATCAAATCGACTTTGTTTCAATTGTGTCTATGAATAAAGACCTAAGCAATTGAACAACTCTTCAACTAATTCTTATGAGTCATTTGAACTAGTTATGAGAAGATGAATACGGTTAATATGGAAGTGCTCATATGGCTAACCATTGGTTAACTATTTGTGAACCAACTAAGTGTACACATTTAGGTACGGTTACTCAAACCTAAATGAAATACATTTCATTTGTGTGTGACAAGCTAAGTTTCGATCTAACAGTTGAAATATATTAGCTTGTATCTAATCAGTTTTCATCTAACGGTGAATATTCAATGCTTTGTTACTAAGCTAACATAGATTGTGAACCTGATTTTGAAAACTATGTAAGGGGAACTCTAGCAATGGAAAAACTAATCCCCATGATAGACGCATTTATGTGTCTAATTTGTTCTCGATGTTTCGCATTGTTAGTACTCTTTTTGTCCTTATTATGAGTGTTTTGTGTGTTTGTAGGTATTTTTGGAAATAAAGATTGTTGGAAAATTGACTCGAAAAGTTGTTCTAACAACTCGTGAGGATATTTGCTAAAGGCACCTCACTTAGGATAAGGGGCACCTCAATTACTAAGGGGCACCCACAGATATTCGCACCCAAGCGGTGGATAAAGGGGCAACCTCACCTTCTTCATTTAAAAATGAATTTTGGCGGGAAGATATTCCTAAAAACCCGTCACGTTTTGATTTTGGAGGAATCACGGGTGAGATTCAATGGCCAGATATTCATTGGGATGACTGGGAGAGCCTAACAGTGGCCGGTATAGGCCTTTCGCTCGACTAGTTTTGTTTGGATAATCCAAGAGAAGTAAGCAGAGAAACACGATCCGAGAGAAATATTTCGGATTTACCAAACTTTGCCGTTGTTTGGCGTGCTTAGAAGAATCCATTTGATTAGATCATGTCAAGATATAAAAAGAGTTTTAAATTTGTAGATGCATGAAGAGTTAATTCAGAAATAAAATATTCGAAAAATATTATCTTCACCGCCGAATACTGGAGATCATTGTGAGTAATTCGAGATTTTATTGTTGTTGTGTATAAATAACGTCTTGGGGTATCTTTGGAGGACGGAGAGTTAGGGAGAGGTACAGAGCAACAGAAGTCGAATTGGAGTTACGAGGGGAACTACCATTTTGCACAAGAACACGAAAAGAACATCAACGCACAAGGGACCGCCGTTCTTCAACGGTGACAACGACACCTAGGCGAGGGTCGTAATATGGAAGGCGACTTAAATCCATAACAACAGGCATTTTGCATTTATAGATTTCTAATAATCAGTTTTAACAAATAAAATCGTACAAATGGGCTTTTCATCTTTTCTCCTTGTTCATCATTTTGTAAACAATTTTTGGAGCATTAATAATGATTTTTGAGCAAGTTTACACCATGATGAGCTAGAACCCATCAACAGACGACGGAGGAAGTTGTTTTGCACCCATGTGGTAATTTTATTTAATTCCTTCTTACTATTTGCATTATTATAAGTGATTCATGATTTTTATTTGATTATTTGTGATTCGTTAGATGTCGCATGTCAGTCTTAGGTACTTTAGATGCGTCATGCTTGTGAATTACATATAATTCTTTATAAAATCTACCTGGGCAAAGAATTAGAGTCGATGTTTGTTACTTTATGAGCCTTAATTGGTGAAATTAATAGATGAACCTCATGAACGCGTGAATTGGTGGAATCCAGAGTCCCGGTAACTCTCTTCGTCTTGTGACATAAATTGGCATATTTTCTTTATTTTTTATTATTTTCTTTATTAAATCTAGAATCGATTTCAACAAGTCGAGTGAACGACAACCTTACTTACCACTATCCTAAATTCGATCACCCCACACCTCCCGTGATACTAGTTGGCTTTAAGTCGATTCTCCTTTAACCTTAGGTTTCTTAAGAGACCCTGTAGGTTAACGGCGAAATACTTCATTGGGATTGTGAAGCGAGACGAAACTACTTCACTTGTAGTTGAGAGATCCGATTTGCCATTTTCATCTTACGAGTTCAATTGAATAATTGACTTGAGATTATATCTCCAGATGGGGGCAAGATAAAAAGAAATCACAAACATCTTCGTCTCATGTTTGTGATTAGCAATATCTTGTTTATTTACCATACGATTAAGATTATTGTGAGGTGATTGATAATTATAGGTTTTCTTGGGAATATAAGTCGGGTTATCAATTAGTTCTTGTTCTACCTTGATTTCTATCAAAATACTAACAAACTTTAGGTTTTTCTGTGGGAAACGATTTATCTATTATCTTAGACTTTTCTGTGTGATACAAATTTGTTTATTAAAGTCTTCGACTTTGGGTCGTAGCAACTCTTAGTTGTGGGTGAGATCAATCTAAGGGAATCAAGTGTGTAGTATCCTGGGGATCGGGGGAGACGTAAGGAGGCAACCGTACCTTGAATCGATTGTGAGATTGATTAGGTTCAACTACGCCTCCAGCAATGAAGTTAGTTTGTAGTAGGATAGTGTCTCGTAGCGGCTTAATATAGTGTGGTGTTAATATGGACTAGGTCAGGGGTTTCTGCATTTACGGTTTTCTCGTTAACAAACACTCAGTAACTGTTATTTCTATTCCGCATTATATTTTTTTAGATAATTGAAATAAAGGTTGTGCGTTGTATCGATCAATTGTGAAATCCAACCTTTGGTTGTTGATTGAAGTGATTTGATCTCTGATATTGGTCTTTAGTACCATCAAGTTTATATCTCTTGTATTTGATAAAGACTAATGATTTATATTTGTTTGAGTATAGATCAAGCCGAGAGATAGAGATATTAACTCCTTGATATACTTTTTATTAAAGATTGAGTCTGTTTGTCTAGTTGATTCTTTTAAAAGTATATTCGAGTTAGTCCATACAGATTACTCATCGAAATATTGGGTGAGGTTGTTAGACCTCGCATTTTCAATTCCCTTGTGATGTGTTGCACCTTTTACTGGATTGTTTCCCCCTTTACCCTGTAATCGGTCTTAAAAATCACAAATCCTCGATCATACCATCTCGGTGATTACTTAAGATCGGTTGCCACTAATAAAAGTCATACCAATACAAAGTCGGGCCTTTGTGAATAGTTTTAACAAGAACACAAACAAGTCATGAGCGGTTATACTAATCACACATATTTGTTGTCCACAGATATGCAATGAATAAAAATACAAAAAAAAAAAAAAAAAAAAAAAAAAAAAAACAATACCAATACCAATAACGCAATGTGATTTCCTTTTCGATTTACAAAACAAGTTCATGATTTTACTTCCTTTAAACACATGTAAAACATTTGTTTCACAGGATGAAATCCTCACTCATACCCATACATAATCACAATAGCATTTAAACGATTATGTCGATGTCTTATCTACAAAGTTTAATGTTTAAGCAATAAACCTGCGTATTGTATTCCTTAATACCATGTCTAACTAGAGTGTTCATGCTTCGCAGTTTTGTTTTCAATATGCACGACTTGAAAGATACGTTAGGGAATGAAACAGTTCAAGTCAAATATCACTAACCTCAAGTGGAAGGATGATGTTGTCGTTGTAGCTTCTTACTTCTTCACTTCTTCAAGTCTTCACAATACCTTTTTTTTTTTTTTTTCTAAATCACATGAATTTTATTGAAATTAAGAAAAGGAAATTACATTGAGAAAAAGATAAAAAAGATGAAAAATAAAAAAAACTAGAAAAAGCTAATTAGTTTACTAAAACCCACAAAGACAAAGCTCACAATGGGTTGGCTAATTAGTCCATTAGTTTTACTACAAGGACAAAGCCCACAAAAAGACAAAGCTAATTAGTTAACTCCAAGCCCACAAAGACAAAGCTCCACAATGAGTTAGCTAAATCTATAGTACTTGTCACATCACGGCATTTTCAACTCTAATAAGAGAGGAAGGTCTTCCAGCGAGATACTTCTTTCTCCGCCGCCAAAGAGGCACCTTTCTTGGCTAATCCATCCGCAGAGAAGTTACTTTCAAAACAAATATTTGATCACCGCAATCCTTTCTACAGACTTTTTCCATCTACCCCGATGAACCATGGCACCTCATTATGATTAAAAGGTATTCACTCATCGATTTTGAGTCGAAACAATGCACACCTTCTGTTACCCACTCAATTGCCAATTCCAAGCACAAATGACAATATAGTACCGCGATAAAATTTGAAGCAATACCTATTCCCTCATTAGAGTTAGCACCGACACTTATGGTCTCGACAATCACCCCAAAGCCCCATTTCAGGGTTCAAAAGAGGATCCATCACACAGTAACATAGTGGAAGTTTTCTTCGGAGGAATCAATAACATTCTCTCCGATTGTTTGAAAATTGGTTTTCTACTCCCAAATTGAAATATTGTAATTGCTCTGCTGGTCATACTTTGATTCCATTTATTACCCGAAATTCTTAAGCCACCTTGATTTATTAACTTCCACAACTCTCAAGACTTGAAACTTTGTTTATTTGGCTTTACTTCTTCAAAGAACTTATTCTTTGAAACCATAATTCTTTGAGAATTATACAAACTCGCGTAATCCATAATTGCTTGAATCGGGGGACTTTTATTCTTTGCTTTCCTCCAAACTTGGTAAGATCTTTGGTTTATCAAACGAGAAAATAAGAGCGAGATCCATTTCAAATTTCTCATCAATTCACATTCCCATAATAGATGATTCATCTTGTCTTGGGAATTCTCACGAATGCAACATCTAGAAACCATGTATAGCCTTTTCTTACCATAACTTCATCATCTAGATATATTCCTTGAATGATTTTCCATACATTTCTTGCCACACTAGGATGGATGAAGGAATTCAGGATATATTTAGACCAATGCACAATAGGTTCTTTATACCTTAATTTTTGAACAAACATCATGAATCGAGAAAAACCCTTTTAGATTTCCCATCCAAATAAGCTCATCCCTCCCACCACCCACAATTGGCATTATAGTAGCTTGAAACAAAAGTCAAGTTCATTAGGTAGGAACCACTCACCATTCTCCGATAAGTCGAGACTTTTAACATGGAGTTATTCTTAACAAAAAGAGTAAATCCAATTTGATCAATAATAGGACTATCCCCAATCCAGGGTATCAAACCATACGAAATGTCTTTCCACATCTCCTATATTCCATCTAATGTCCCCTTTAAGAGATTCCATGCCCATTTCAAACTTCAAGCCAAGCGAAGATAGCTTCCAATTTGTGTTCCATTGACCAAACTTGTTACGATATTTAGCTTTGAAAAAAGAGCCCAATCTTCATCCGACTTGTGAATCTTCCACATCATTTTCATAAGTAAAGCCTTGTTCATTATTTATAATCTTTGAATTCCAAGACCACCTTCATTATAAGGGGTGCACATTTTCCTCAAGAAAAGGAAGTATACTTTCTAATCTCACCATAGTGAGACCAAATGAAGTTTCTTATTAATCTCACAAGTTTTAATTACTAATGAAGGCCATTTGTACCTGAGACATGTTATACATTGGCATACTACAAATAATGATTTGACTAGAACCACTCTTTCTTGAAAAGATAGTAATCTACCTTTCCAAGTAGCTAATTTATCCTGGATCATCTCTACCATTGCCACACAAGATCTTGGTCTTAACCTTCCTGCCATTAGAATTACTCTAAGTACTTATCGGAAAGTTACTTAGATCCATTTGCAAATTTCTGTAATCATACCTTTCCTTTGATCGATGTACCATCACAAAAAAGTTTACTTTTACTTTTGTTTATAACCGGCGAACTATTTTGATACTCCTCTAGGTTCCATAAGAGCCATAAGACTCTTCTTTTCTCCATTGCAAAAAATAAATACATCATCTGCAAAGAGCAGGATGGGTTGGATGAATGCCTTGTCTTATAACCATAGGTTTGATCTTACCTTCTTTGACAACTTGAGTTAACCTCCTTGAGCTTCCTCCATTAGCACAAATAAGATTGGGGAAGTGGGTCTCCCTGCTTTAATCCCCTTCCACTGAGAAAAATCCACATGGACCTCCATTGACCATGACCGAAACTTTGTCACCCAAATGATATTTAACCACTCACCACTCTTGAAAAACCAAATTTCTTTAGCACTTGAAATAAGAATTTCAACTAATCGTATCATAAGCCCGAGAAATATCAATCTTGAGCCCAACATTTCCACATCTTCTTTTCTTTTTCATTTTCATTTACCATTTGAAGCCAAAAGGATTTGTTCTTGGATATTTCTCCCTTTTACATATCTTTGCTTATTGAGGTGAGATTAGCTTATTCATGAGAGTACCCATTCAGTAGCTATAATCTTAGTAAAATCTTGAAACTAACATTCACGAGGCCAATTGGTTCAAATCGATTAGGATTTCACCTTCAACTTTGGAAGTAAAACCCAGAAAATTTGAGTTAAGTCCCTTTGGTATAAACCTCCTTTTCCAGAAATTGAATGGCTTGAGTTAAATCATTCCTATAATATGCCAAGCCTTATAACAATTTTCTGTAACACCATCAGCCCCTCGGGAACTATTTGGATCCATACTAAATATGGTTAATTTAATTTCTTCTTCATCCTGGGATTTTGTTGAGCATTTCTTGATCTTCATTTGTAATATAACAAGGAATAGCATCCAAAATTGATTCCCTAACTTCAACTTCTTGGTACTTGAACTTATTTTCAAAATGTTGAACTAAAATATCAACCAATCCTCTCTTGATCATTAATAATATTTCCATTACTATCTTCTAATTCGGATATCAAATTTCTTCCTTACTTATTTTGAGATTTGCATGCATAAAACAGATTTCTTGCTCCTTCCTTTATCCACTTCACCCTTGCTTTATGTTTAAGAAAAGTACTTAGTTGTACTTCCTTAGAGTTTAGATTATTGAGCATTTACTAAATTATTAAGGATTTCTTCATCAAAAGGATTTTATCAGATTGCATCATTGCTTCTTGCACCTTTATTTTCAGCTTCTTTGATTTTGAGTATGCACATTTCAAAAAAACTTTCAGTTCCATCCCGATTATGTGTTTTAGGTTTTTAACTTTTTGTTTGAAATACAAAAGCGGATCTCCGAATAATTTCATTCCAACAATCTTCAACCACTTCCAAAAATTGAGGATGTGATAACCACATTCTTTGAAACTTCATTGGAACATTCTTTGGTTTGGGAATTTGAATACGGCCTTCAAGAGTGGAGAGTGATGAAGCAATTCTTAAACCTACTTTATAACTCGGAGGGATATTTTTGTAACCATAATTGATTGAATCTTTCTTTCTGTCTAAATTACGAGGAGAATTCTTTTGTTTCCTTGTTGACAATTAGACCAAGAAAAGGGATAGACCTGTCCTTGGAGCTTGTATGAGTTCACTTATCTAAAGAAGTAAAATCCATCATTGATCTCCCTGCTTGGACTTTTTCCACCCTCTTTTTCATCGGTGGAATAATTGGTAAGTCTCCAATAACAATCCAGAAGGCATTTGCAAAATACTTATTTGTTCCATTTTCGACCATAGATATCTTACCGAGCCACTTTAACATGTGCATGAACACCAGAGATAAGAACACCACCAATTTCTTTGTGATCATTTGACTTGATAATGAAATTAACTTTGTAGGATCGGATAAGTTTGATTCCAAAATAACCAAATGTTCCCTTTTTATTAGACATAGAGTTATGAATGACCATACTTTTGCATACCGGGTAAGTTAAGCTTTTGCAAAAAGAAGGATTACAACTTACCTTAGGTTGACAATCCCACTCTTTTGAAGATTTAATTGCTGCAATGAGAGACCTTAATTTATCTGTGGACCCTAGGCTCTCCTTAGGCCTTTTTTAGGTTCCAATATAGAACTTTCATTGTTTGGATTGGAGGCCTTTGGTGCCTCCTTTCCCTGGATTTTTCCCCAAATTATACTTGCTTGGATTTTGAACATTCTTGTAGTTTAACATTATTTGATGATGAAGCTTCGAGTTTTTTTGTACTGAATTCACCTTTTCCTCGTGACTGAGGTTGGGGCAGGCTTTTGAACAACTACGGACCATGAAGTAGTTGGAACCCTTTCTTCTCAAACCATTCCATCTTGACCATTGATATATTTGATGACACTATTATCCTCCAAGTTGTTATTAACTATTTCCAAAATCTTGAATATGATCAATGACTTCCATATTATCATCCATTCCATCTGTTTTTCCTTCATCCTGTTGTAGGAAACCAAACTTTCCAAAAGTAGTAACTTTAATAGATTCTTGTTCCTTAGTAAGCTGAAGAAGAATTTCAAGTATTTGAGTAATCGGGTGTCTCATGAGATATCAAAACCTCCTATTCCATGTACTTGGGAGTTTTTTTCCTTTTCTTGTGAGAAGAAGATTTCTTTGCAAAAAGGAGTTAATAGTCTTCATTGTTTTTTTGGAGCTTCTTTGGTCTTCAACATTTTTTAGCTCTACATTCACTCGATAGATGCCCCCTTTATCTTACAAGTATTGCAAAATTTTGGTGGCTTAACAGGATAACATTTTGCATAAATCCCCCAAACTTAGTTTTAATCCATAGTTTGCTAGGAATTTTCTTTGAAATCAACATTTATCAACATCCTAGATAATAACCATTTTCATAATTAAGAGTAGCTTCATCAATCTTCAGCGGCTCTCCAAAGCCCTTCCTATAGTAAAAAGTGTCTTCCTCATCCCAATACTCCAACCGAGTCCTGGAAGATGAACCCATATCATAGCGAGAAGAAGTTCAAGTATTCGACGAAAATTAGGAATCCATTTCCTAATCCATAATACGATCAAACACTTCCCATTTCCCGATTTCTAATCATATACGATCTTGTGCGTTATCAAGTTTTAATAGTGAAAACCTTTTCCCAATGGAATTATTTTACATTGCCCAACTAATTTCCATGATTTTTAAGATTTAAAATCGCATCTCGAGAAATTTGAGATTTGATGATCTAATCGACCTATAAGAGAAAATTGCCATGCTACATGACGATTCTGGGTTGGAGACTAAATCAATTGATGGGAGCTTCTTCATAGGGGTTTTTCTAAATCCACAATCGATGGATCCATTTGGCGAATAAAATTGATAAAACTATTTAAAACTAAGGTTAATTCTCCGAGTATAGACTTACAACACCAATCATTTAGAATCAC
>JAJJWW010012558.1:0-57406 GCA_023531295.1 Papaver armeniacum
CTTCATCGTTCTGCCCGTTCTTAACATCGTTACGCAAGTGTTTGCCTATTCTTGTCTCTTCTAGTCTTCTTCACCATTTTTGCTATTCCCTAGCGGTTGTTACTCTTGGCGTCGGTTTGTTAATTTTGCCATATAAGTTTTGTAGTTGATCAAATTTGAGGTTAGCTTTTTCTTGTTGAGATCACTTTCTGGTATAGTAACTTTGTAGTTCTCTTTACGCCATTGTTTAGCAAAGAACCAACCCCGAACTAAATTTACCGTGAAGGACCCTCTTCTTTCTTTGGGCTCGCACGAAACCTATCGCAACAAGAATCCCTTCGCAGCAAAGCCCTTTTCGAGCAAAATCACTATGGCTACAAAAGACGGTCTGCGAGTGACAAGGTATTTAAGAAACACTTGTTTTTTATTAACAATACCTTGTTGCCTCTGTTTCTTATTTAATTTGTCATTGTAGGGATGATAAAACTACGTAACACTCCCAAAGGCTTCGCTACTCTAAACTGTTACCCCCAACGTTCCATTTCCTTCATTCACATCGCCCGTCTCTGCCGCAGAAATCTTCGCAAGATAATTTTGTGCCTCTGTTCTTGGTAACATTACTAGCGACAATATTTCTATACCTCGACTCCTTATAGACCAAGTTCCTTACAAGCTGTCCCTGCAAACGATATTATACCTCCTCCTTTATCAATGTCCACTGCTTTATTTCTCCAATCACTTCTCCACGACCTCTCTTCTCATGAGGTTCCTTTGACAAAGACGACTCGTCTTCTTTGTTTGAACAAATTCCTCTAAGCTGCCGGAAAATGCAGGAGGGGATAGATGTGGCCTTTAAGGTCCTTTACGATCTCGTGAATGATGCCAAAAAGACTTCTGATCTGTCAAATCCCATATGCAAGTTTTAAGTAAGCATCTTGGTCTGAAAGGATCTCGCGAGCATCTTTTAGTTCGAGATTAATGAAATTTGGGGACGATCTCAATTATGGTACGTAAAAAATGTAATAATCTCACCTTGAAAATCAAAAATTTCTCGGTATCTCACTAGATGAAGTGATAATCTTCGCAAGAAGAATGAAGAATTAAAAAGGTATGCTCTACTTCACCTTTTTTTTTTTTTTTTTTTTGGTATTTTGGATTTTTGTGGGTAAGATGGTGAAATACTTGTAAATGGCAGAACAATTTTTCCTTAATGTTTTGGGTATGTTTTAGTTTTATAAACATGTAAGTGGATATGAAATGATAGTGTTCTTTGCTAAATATTGCTCAACCTTGAATGAGCAGCAGGCAGTTGTAACTTTTAAATGCGATATGATGAAATTGACTTGTTTTATAACATCCAACGATTGTGTCGATAATGTTGGAATCACAGGATGTATTCTAGAAAATAAAACTACAATCAAAAGAGCTTGGAACATGTACAAGACTAAAATGTGTGAAAACAAATGCAGCGAAAACAAGTCACTTTAGCTTTAGTTTTTCTCTGCTCCAGTATAATTCCACTTGATGGAGAGGAATATACACCCTAGTCTTAATCTAGAATGCAGCAAAGGGACAAATTACGAACATCCATATATGTTTGATCTTTATATCTTTATCAAATACATGACTAACAAAAATTGGCTTGCGTTGGTTGATGTATTCGACTTGCACATAATTGCGCAGAATATTTACTTGGTGAAACACGCACTGGTACAATTCTACAATCACGACGGTGAATACAAATCACAAAGACTCCTGAGATCTTGCTTCTCAGAATACAAACTTTATTGATAATCTTTGACATCCTACCCGAAATACTATGTCGAGGTTTAGATGCGTCGTCATTTGACACCACAAAACTACTTAGTGGAGGCATAAACATGTACAATTGAGATGTTCATAATCACCCAAACATTCTCAAAACGAGGATACAATTCACGAAACATAATAAACCTAAAATCCGAAAGATAGAGATGTTCTTAATCACCATCAGAAATTGTACCATTCAAAATCGGTAGTGTGTAACTTCCGAGGTTTGTAAAATCATTAAACCCCCAAATGAATGAATGAATGAATGAGAAATACCTTAGATGAAGATGGCCAAGATTTGTATTTCCAAAATTATAAATCACTACCAATACTTCTGGAGATCGATTAAACTTAAATCTAGGCTGAATCGATGTTTTCACGGAAGAATCGATTGATTCATTGTTGTTTCGATGAAGTTTTGCGGATGAATCTCGAAACCCCCAAATGAATGAATGAGAAATACCTTAGTCTTAGATGAAGATAACCAAGATTTGAATTTCCAAGTTTATGAATCGGTGTCAATACTTCTATGAGAGATCGATTGAACTTAAATCTATCCTTAAATCGATGTTTCACGGAAGAGTTGGTCGATTAACCGTTGTATCGATGAAGTCTTGTGCGGCTCAAATGAATGGAATTAGATGAAATGATAATGAGTTATGTCTCGGGAGATGTTAGGACATAGTGTTGGTAGATTTTTGTGGATCATTCGAGTTGTTGGTCGGGGACCGGGTATTGAGATATGGCATGATGCACAGGCCAAACCATCTTGCGAGATTTAAGATATGGCCCATCATTAACTAATTAAAATTAAATAAATATACACAATTGTGTTTGATTTTATTTTGCTTGACTTATTTTGTTTGACCTAATTTGTTTGACATTAATTGATTTTAGTTGTTGGTCGGGGACCACGGTATTGAATATGGCATGATGCACGAATCAAACCATCTTGCCAATTCAAGATATGGCCCATCTTTTAACTAATTAAAATTAAATAAATATACACAAGTGTCTTTGATTTTATTTTGCTTATTGACACATTTGTTTGACCTATTATGTTTGACCATTTTTGATTTTAATTGTTGGTCAAGGACTTGAGATGGCATGATACATGAGCCAAACCATGTTGCAGTTCAAGATATGGCCCATCGTTAACTAATTAATCAATTATCGGGAATACACTAGTGTTCTGATTAATCAAATCAAGATATTGCAATACACAGTGTCACATAATGCACATCAGCAGTGTCTGGCTCTTCGGATGCACAAGCGTGAAACCACAGTAAAGCTGTGCATGATCAAAATACTGGTGTCTACTGAATTTTGCAAAAAAACAATTATGATTGTAGTAATAATGTAGTAGGAAAAATTGCGTGCACGAGAAATTTAATGGGCCTTTATTTTACCAAGGGACAAGAGCGTTAACCATGCGCCTTAAATGGTGAAATCCTATAAACAAATAAGATAGTATGTATGACTCGGTTCATTATCAACTAAACCTACAAATTTCTTTGAGATAATGAGAAAACAAAATACAATGTCTTGCAGCACATCAACAATCACAAATACAAATAGAGATGTTCATAATCATCATGAGAAATTGCATCATATAGCCATAAAGGTGTTTTCTTCTTAGGTTCTCCTTAGGTTGAATGGTAACGACTTGCTGAAGTGAATTATAGTGTGAATGGACTATTTTGTTAAATAAGGAAGGTAAAAGATTTCATATTTACTACAAAAATATGATTTGAATCTTACGAATTAAATTCTTTGCACAAAAATCTATATTTTTAAACATACATATATATTTGTAGAATAGTGCCCAAAGAGATATATATTTTCATATTCAATCATTTCTTTAACACGCGGTGAAACCACGGTTAAATCTACTTCTTTATTTTGGAAATAACTTCTCTATCACGTGAGAATAATTCCCACTAACATATGGAAAAATATTCCCAAAATGTTATTTCACATAGAAGTTAACATGTATTCAATTGTTTCAAAATTTATGTGCTTTATACTATTGTTGTCGGTTCAATATTATTTCTTAATTTTGTTTATATGCACTAGTAAACTGCATGCGTTATGCACTGTCACTGAGACTCACACACGGAAAATTTACTCATTAACAACACTTGCGTAAAATTCTCGAAACCATACCATAAGTACAAAATAACCAAGCATAAATATTCTTTTAAAATTCTTTTTTTTTTTATGAAACGAGATGTTCTTTTGTATGTTTGATAGTCATATGTGCGTACGCGCATAAAATGAATATCAACAACCCAAATTTGGCAGTAACACCCAAATTTGCCATGCATTTCAAACTTCAAATTCATTACATACAATATAATCGAAACCCAGAGCGAAGTAGAGGGGCAATCGGAATATACATAAATTACCCTTCTAATTATAATGTAAAAGTCCTCATTTGAAGCTATTTAACTTTTGTTATCATGATTCCAAAATATCAACAATATAATCTAGATTTTTGATTATTTAAGTATGAAATAAATAAATAAATTAGAAAACAATCTCGACAAATTTGAAAGTAAATTAAATGAGTTGTTAAAATTTTCTTTGTATGAATTTATTCTTGTAATGTCTCATTTATTTTAAAATTAAATTGTTTTTAATTTTGTATGTGTACAATTTGGTGGTTGCTTCCTCGTCTTATTTATACCCAGTATATAATTCTTTTTGTTTTATATGTAACTAGAAATAATTTCGTCGCAATGGCATGACATGAAGACAGAATAATTTTGGTCATAATGATTTGAATAAATACTACAAATTATGACAATGCTTATTTTGACCCATGAGAACTTGTAGGCTGTGAAAATCTTAGATATTTGTCATCAAATAATCATAAATTCGGTTGCACTTGTAAGCGTTAAAGTAATAATTTAGAAAAAAATGCCTAGTAAATTATTTTATTTTGCCCTAAAATAATAATTATTTAGTCGATCCCAAAAAATTGGTGGTCTTTGATGCGAGTTTTGTGTTGTATTTAGTCCATCATATTGAATCTTAATCGATATTTTGCAACCATTTAGGATGAAAATATAACACCACTTTCTGCACGTTTTCCATATTCGATATTTGGAACAACAAATCGGGGAGTTGAGAAGCTGGAGATGAATCATGATAATAAAGAAGGACTTGGTGATAGTGATGGGTCAATAAGTGAAGGGTTAGATGATGATGCTTAATCGTTTTGTTATGGAGGAAAAGACAATCGGGATCAAGAAGATAAAAATAAAATTTAGTAAATGCGAGAGGAAAAGGAAACCACCCAAAAAGTCGGGGAGGTTTATGACAAGATTGAGGTTTCGGTGTTAGTATAACTTTGAAAAGGAATGTGATTCCAAACTAGATTGTTGTTCCATTTGCGAGGCTACAAAGAATGCAAGTTTGCGAGTCTTCATGTCCTAGCTAGCTAGGTCAATTATAATCTTTAAGATAACATTTCTTTTTTTCATTAAGATTAAATTAGACCGGGATTGAATTGAAAATTTTTGATGATTCATTATTTGGATAGATATCAATTGTATGTATTTATTTTTATTTTGCTATTATTTTTATTTTGTTGCTCGCTTTTGCTATGTAAGAACTTATTAATTTTTGTTTAATTAAATGATAAGTAATAAAAGTTTAGAGTAAAAGGCGAAAAAAATAAAATAAAATATTTTTAACATAACGTTCTTTTTTCTTTGCAAGTTGGTGAAGGACGGCTAATTTATTTCAAGGCAGAAATAAGGGTTTTACATGTTGTAGCCGCAAATGTTCTAATGTTACTTGTTCTTTGTAAGTTGATGAAGGTAAGATATTTGATTTTAAAAGATATGAGTCAATTTTTTTTTAAAATGTTTTTGAATAGAAAATATGAGTGTAAAAATATGAGTCTTACATAGTTGTAGCATTTAAGCTGGTAAGGATTCTTTGTTGGCATATTAATTTTTAATTGTGATCAACTAATTATGAGGGTTATTAATGCATATATCCATAATTGAAGGAGGTTACAAATCTTACATCCGTGGGATGTCTTTAACATGGATAAGACCAGGATGGTCGGATTCATAATTTGTCTATCAAAATGTCATTTGAAGGCTCAAAGCCCTTTTATTTAGTATAATAGATGTAAACCATCGGGGATTAGCCTAGTTGGCGGGAACGACTCTCAAGTAGGAGTCGGCGGATCGAGTCTCCGCTCAAGAGTTTGGAGATCTCATGCAATACTCCTCTTATGTATTAAAGTTTAAGTTCTTAATGTTTCTTCTTTCCTATTAAAGAAAAAGTATTATACACGATTATAAAAAGTTTTAGGTGGATGTTTAAGAGGTTCCACTTAGTTCTTGGGATGCTTATACATCAAACTTGGTGTTCAATTCACATAGCAAAATGTAAAAACTCCATCAACATTTGGTGTTGCATTTAGTTATCTATTCCACTTCCCTACCATTGCACCATAAAAATGATTCTCTTTCTTTCCGTGAAAACCACCATCGAGGGAGATGAGAAGAGCAGATTTCTTTTGTTTTATTTTTATTTAATTTCTTCAAATAGTATTTTAATTTTGTTATTGATCTGTAAAATCTTAATTTTGATCAAAATCTTAGAAAATCATATCGTGAAATTCTAAACCATAATCTAATTTCTAGATTTGTTTACATATGATCTTAATTTCTAGATTGTTTTCAAATAATCTGATGTTTTGGTTGGAAAATCGGTGTGTTTTGGGGGAAGAGATAAACTGAAAAGGGAATAAATTTTCTTTACTATTTTACCCTTAATAATGTTCCAAATAACCCATTTTACCATCTACTGATTTTCAAATGAAGGATAATTTTGTCATTTCGGGGGTCTCCTACTAAAAATGCCTATTTTCTTTATATTAGTTATTAGATTAGATAATTTTTCAACAAACTCTCAAATATGTCGTAAATTTTTTAAAATTATTAATATATTTTCAATAAGATCTCATTTAAAATCATTAAAAATACGTATCTAAATAGGAAAAATATATATAGACACATTTTTGTGTCTGATTGTTCTCAATTTTCTGTATTGTTAGTATTCGATTTTGTATATATTGTGTTATTTTATGTGTTTGTAGGTGTTTTTGGAAAATAAAATTTTACGGAAAAATTGGTTCAAAAAAGTTGTTAAAGACACCTGAGAAAATTAATAAAGGCACCCATGGATCAAACAAGGGCACCCACGGTGATAACAACACCAGCGTTTTGGATAGGGCGTCCTTTTTCTTCATCATTTAAAGATTTTTTTATGAGAAAGATACTCTTTACAGCTGCAGTAGTTTCTGGAATTATTAAGGAGGAGATTCACTGATTTCAGATTTATAAATTTGGATATGTATCTACCTATTACGTCAAACTGGATTGGTAAGTCTCTTGATCCGAGAAAAAAAGGAAATATTCTTCGATTTGCGGTGAAACATGGTAGAGAGAAATACTCGGATGTTTGTTTGATTTATGGAAAATACGTGGGAGGCGAGGCGAAGATATTCTCTAAGATAAGACACTATCTAATATGGGAAGTTTACAACTCTCAGACACGTGAAAGGGTGAAATGCGAAATGTTTTCCGAGAATTATTCTCGAATGAAAGAATAATTGTGAAGAGATTATCGAGAATATTTTGGGTCATGTGGTGTATAAATACGGTGGTTGGAGACACAAAAAAGAAACCGAGAGTTTGGGGAGCAGATCGTCATTTGTTGTAGTTTATTTGTTTTACTTTTTTCTTATATTTTTATCTTTCTAAACACTTTTGAGCCATGTATCAATCTTTTGAGAGTGTTTTGGGCATGATGAGCTAAACCCCAACACTTTGAGATGATGGAGGAATCCATATTTTAGAATTATTTAGTAACTATTATTGATATTTTATGACTTTTTGCACTTATTTTAATTGATTTATGATTTTCACTGATTAATTGTGATTTTGTTTGATGGTGTATGCTTAGACTTAGAGATTTTGATGCATTATACTTATAATTTACAAATAATATTTTAGAAATCTACTTTTGGCAAAGAAATAGATTCCATAAAAGAGCTAAAATTGTTTGGAATGGTATATACATCACTCGAATATGATTAATGGTGGAATCTTGAGTCCTAGTTTCTCTTAATATTGTTATTATTTTTATTCATTTGCTAGTTTAAATTAGAATTAAGTCTAGAATGAATCTTAATAAGTCTGAGTGAACAAACTTTATTTTACCATTATTACAAAACAATCAGTTTTTGGGGCTTCCGACACGGACTTGTTTTTAGATTTGTTTCTAGGTTTAGTTATTAGTTTGTAGTACTTTTATTTGTTTATTATTATTATTATTTGTTCTATTTTATGTTTTGGATATTTTTCCATTTGCTACGAGTTTTTGGATCGAAAGAAAATTGAACCAAAGATTTCGGTGAATTGATTAAAGACTTGGAGTCAAAAAGAAAGCGAAAAGAACACAAAATGAAGACAGATTTTTATTTTAATTTTATTCCATTAGATTTTATTTTTAGGATTATTTATTTTTTTATTTTTAGAAACTGTACTAGGTTTTTAATTTTTGTAAATTTTCTTTTATTATTGAACACTATTTGGACTTTATTTTTTGGACTTAATTATTTTTTAAACCCTACGGATGCATAGTATTATGTAAGGATCTACCTTACAAATTAGCACGAAACAACTTGGAATCTCTAAGGATAGTAATTGGATTGGGAAGAAATGAAATTTGAGGGAGAAAATATATTTTTGATTACTAATTTTTCATAATCCGTTCTACAAACGAAGGGGATATAAATAATAGAGTTTGGTGTGCACGCGTGCCACTCACACACAAGCACTCTACTAATCATACTTAGCAGCAACTATTAACTAATTAATCACGGTTAACTAACTACTAATTATACTAAGCCAGTTACTAGACCCCATAACCAGGTGGCCCTTAAGAACATGCAGCCCAAAGCTGGGTCCTGACAATTCCCACTCCTATAAATTATCCTTGTCCTCAAGGATATGAAGTGAGCTCGATGCATGAAGACGACAATTGTTGCTGACTTGCGAAACTATCTCGAATGGTTTATTGCAGCAAAAAAACATAATTACAAGAATTACAAAATGAGGGGCTCAAGTGCCCCCCACCCCCATAAACCAAAGGGGTGAAAAAAAACACATAAGATTTCAAGAACCTAAAATCACCACTCATAAAACCTATACAAAATCACTCAAAAAAAAGAAAAAAGAAAAGGACAAGAGTGTTTATTTCCTATTTTACTTCTAAGGAGTAGTAATCTTCATTCTTTCTGCTTGTTGTTTTGTTTCTTTGAAGTACTCTTTTCTGTATGCTAAGTCCTTCAAAAAATTTAGCCTGAATATCTACACTCTTAATTGTATCATAAACCTCCCTCTTCTTTTCAGTGGATTGGACTCCCCCTCTTCTTGCTGATCCTTACGCCTAGCCAAAATTTGCTTAGCTTCCTTATTAACTTCATATGCTCTCATTATGGCTTTAATATCCTCATATATGTGTGTGTTTGACTGCACGTTAGAAACTTCTGAATCATCAGAATATTCATTTTCCTGTTCCAAATCAGTTTCCTCTTTTTCACAATTAATATCCAGGATGGGGGAATATGAGAGAGTGCTCTCAAATAGTGTTTTTTCCCAAGAAGAACTTTGTGCTTCTTCAGGTTGTGCAGTTTGTTTTTTCTTAGTGATTGGTTGGATTTGTAAAGATAGTTTTTGATTTGCTTTTCTTCGTGAGAGATTGGTCTTATAGTGATCACTTAGTTTGATTGAATTCTCTTTGGGTTTCTGCTGGATCGTTTGGATCGGCAATCATCATCTTCAGAGAGGCTACTCTTCAAAGGGTATTTTCGGAGGTTTGTTGGTAAGGTTTGTGGTTGTTTTCTTTTAACAAGATCAATCAGTTTGATCGTCATCTTATGTTGGAGACAGGTTAAATTTAATTTAGTCGTTTACTGGATCAAAGTTATTTTCTCTATTTGTTTCTATACAAGTTCAATTCCTTTCTCCTTGAAGCTCTCCAGGATCGCTTTTCAAACCTTGAGACAGTTTCCATCACTCTTAAACCTCAAAAAATTAAGTCTTATAATCTTGCTTCAGTCTATCTCCAAGAAGAATTATTTTCAGATTTCTCCCTCTGATTGGGTTAGAAGGTTAATCTTCCTCTTGTCTTCTTAAAACTACAAGTTCCTTTTCTTATTTGGTTTTGATAGATTGGTTGTTTCAAAATTTGAAGGGATTATATAATTGATCTATTGTGTCACATATTTGATCAACAAACCATGAACGACGCTTCTTCGATTCTTCGAAGAGGAGGATGTCTTGTGTAAGTCTGTTTGGCTATCTCAATTTTTCTGGTGATGATCTTATTCATTGAGACAAGTTATAACACGTTCATGGTTAGGAACAAGATTGTTGTTGAAGTTCCAAAAAAAAAATTCCGGCAGCCGTGGTTCGGAAAGAAATAGTGCAAGGGTATCTTTTCAACTTCCCAACAGGCTATCTCTGTCGTGATCATCTTACTACACAATGTGTGCTTTGTAAAGAAACATCACCTTTACAAACTAGATGCGTTTTTAGGTAGGCATCTTAATACTTCCCAACGGTGTTGTGTAAAGAAACAACATCTTTACAATTTAGATGCTTCTTTTTTGTGGGCATCTTTACAAAAAAAAATATGTTGTGTCCAAGGATTTGTATCGCACTCAGCGATACTCTGCAGTGTTCTTGTTTCTGAACCATCAAATTCGATGGGACTTCTATCTCTTCACGATGGATAGGGGCAGCAACATTACAAAATCTCGAGAAAAGCATGACCGACTAATAATCAGAATAATTGGTTCTTCCACACAACTCATAGTGGTACTACTTGCTCGATTAACGATATCTTAAATAATAATTATATAGGTTTATATTTCAATTTAAGTAATAATTGCATGATTTATCCTATCCTAACCAATTTTCTCATTGATGAGAATATGAATTCTTATCTTCTCCTTAAAGCTGATTTCGTTCGTAGAAATGTCTGGCTTGTATATGAATTACCGATGAGTAATTCAGTATACTGGTCGTTTTTTGGGGTTAACTACCTCATCTTTGTTCACTCTTTCATCTTGAAGATTGCCCTTATCCCTTTGAGTCGTCTTGGAAGCTCTACTATAACTAGTTAAAGGCTTGGGATCTTTCTTGGGAAAGAGATTAATCCTTGGATTATTGAGAATGTATTGATATATCTTTTGGAAGTGAAGAAACTTCATCACCATCAATGTTGGATGGAAATAATCACATTTTCTGTGAATTTAATAAAGATTTTAGATGAGGACAAGAGAAGAATATGTGAAGTTAACGAAGATTGGTCTATGGATGAGTATCTCTACGCATTGTTAATTTACTATAGTAGTATCTTATCTGTAAAAGTTGTAAAGAATATATCTTTCAACTTGGTTTATAATCACTTTCTTTGTGTCGCTGTGGAGCTTGATAACACCTTTGGGGCACTTCACCATTATGAATTTCTAGTCGACTTGTGTATATGTTCTTATCTATGATATATATTGATTTGCTTTTAAAAAAAAGAAAATTAATATCCGTAGTCAACCCTAATTCCCTCTCAAGTACATCATATTGGTCATAAACTGCAGCGCATCCACTAAAGGAGTTTTCATCTCATGAGAATTCTTATTTTTAACGTGCCTCCAATCATCCAAAGGATGTTTTCGTTCACCAACACCCTTAGAAGCTGATTTTTTCTTTGAAACCGAGATAGGGGTACTAAACAGACTGTCAGCTAAAGCTTTCTTATTTTTTTCTAAGTCAGCCAAAGCCAAACGATATTTTTCTTTTGCTTCAGCAATTTCCAACGCCAACTGTTTTTCAATATCATCTACATCCACATTACTATTACCATCATTAACTTTGTTTTCTTCTACATTGTCCGTTGTAGTATTTTTAAAGTTACTAACAACAGATTCTTCTCTCTTAACTTCAATAATCTCTGGAATAACATGAATAATAGGAGCTTGCTTACCTTTCTCTTGACGTTTCTTCTCAGTTGAAGAAACCCCATCACCTGAAGCACCCTTGATCTTATTTTGATCAGCACAAGCTGCAATTAATAGCAACATCAAAAGCTTGTTTGTTCTTACTTAACTTTTCCATAGCAACACGATAATCCTTCTCAGACTCAGCCAACTCCAACTCCAACCTTTTATAATCATTTTCCATACTCACGTCAATAACTTCAGTAGGATTTGTTTTAACTTGCCAGTCTTTCTTGTTTTTTGGAGCAGTTTCACTCAAAATACGTTTCCCATCCAAAACAGGATTCCCTAATATCTTACGAGCTGCAAGACAGTTCTCAAACTTATGACCCATAAATTTGCAATGAGTACAAAACTTTATGCTCTCAACATCTTGTATTTCTACATACTGCCAGAACTCCCTTCCATTGGCTTTAAGACGTATTCTTTTAGGAATTTCCTTAGCAAAATCAATATCAATAAGCACAGCAGCATAATTACCAACATCGTGATCCAAAATTTTCTGGTCTATAGCAATCGGCTTACCAAGAATTCTTGCATTGTTTTTATCGAGCCCCCAACATGGGGGCATTCCGAGAACTCCACAAACTTCAACACCCAAGTCCATGAAAAATTGGAACCATTTATCTGAGCTGCAGGCATCAAGCTTGGTTGTAGTCCTTCACAAATAGTTGATACTTCACCTTTATGCATCAGAGGACTTTCTCAACTACCAGTTGAGGCATAAGAAAGCATCTTCATGTTAACTTCTTTGCAATGAACTTATATGTGAAGACGTAGTCTTGAACCTGCCTTCTCCACTAACACAAAAAATGTCACCTGTAACTCCTTTCCTGGGAAGATAACTTCTTCCTTGTTAGTCTTCATCTGCTTATAGCCCTTTGTAGCAAAAGGGTGGTTGCGTGCAAACTGAGATATATTTTTTCCCAAAGTCACTCCTGAACATTCTTTCTCTGAAATAAAAGACAAAATCTTAACAAAGAAGTTCCCCATGAGGCCGTTGTGTAAGATAGATATCTTCATTTCCTCCATTAGTCCAGCTGTACGTGAGTGGTGACTTGTGCTGACTTGTAGAGAAGTAGATACCGTGGTGTATATTTCCAGCCAAAACCTTTCGAGAAGTATACAATCTTTGATGTACGGAATGTAAGTAGGAAATCCATTTAATGTAGTCACAAGAATTATCCTTACCTCTTGCAAACTTTGTATCACTTCCATGGAGTTGAGAGCTTGTTCCTTTTCCTGTAGTGATGTGCCATTAGAGGTGTAGAGCTTCATTACCTGGTAGTGTTGCTTGCAAGATAAAGGGTCTTGTAAATGCGGTTATCTCCTGTTGAATATCCAAGTACCCACTTCCATATTCTTGTCAATACTACTTCCCACAATCCAGAATAATTGTCGAATGCTAACAACAATAATCTTCTCAAACTCAGGTTTATAGTATGAAACACTCATAAATATGTCATTGTATAGAAGGGAGTAACCTGCTGTTAAACCTGAAATAGAATTTGACATATTCTAGCTTCCAGCACCAATAATACATGGATCTGAAATGAACATGATTACCTCCAACCTGAAGTTTTTATGACTGACACCAAAACCACTTTCTGTTTCCCAACTGAATATAGTAGTCGAAGATAAGAAAAGTGATCATGTCCATCCAGAGGCAGAGAAAACACTTGTAATAATGTGCGTATACTCAGTCAAATCAGTGCTCCTTTGTACTCTGCTTGTACCAAGTAGATCAATTTGATATAGAGTGATTATAGTGGTGAGAGTACCACACACAGTAAGGTTCAAAAATGCTTCCATCTTGTTTTCCTTAACCCATAAAGGTCCCATGTGGAAAATTTCCCCATTATTAGTTGACCACTCTTTAATATGCAAACTTACAGTATTAACTTCTTCATATACAGTTCCCATAACTCTAGTAAGAATGCATAGTTGAATAACTGCGAAAGAACACACGTGATATGCATCTTCTAATTGATTAATAATATTAACCATTTCTTTAAGTAATTCATCCAACCACCCGTGTCTTGCATTTCCACCACTGTTAGCCTTTGCAAGCATTTTCTTATAATAACATAGAATGAAGAATGTCATTAACACTTCTATAAGTACAAGATTTTATTGCAATTTGCTCACTAGGAACATGCAACAACGGATTTCATCATATAATCCATGGATAAATGTAGCAGGAGTTGCAGTTGCTGGGAATAATCAAACTCTAGCGAGAAGACCTCACAACCATATATCTCTCCCTTTGCTTCCATCTCCACATACAGACCACTCTTGAGTTGTAGATATAGGTGATTCTCACACCAGCTGAAACTCCACATCTTCTGATTTTCTTTGTTAGATTCAGACTTCAAACTCAATAAATTTCATCACATAAATCACTTCAATTTTTTTTAAAACGCATAATATTTTGAAGAAACATTTCTGAATCCTACGAGTGCAGAAATTCTTTTTTGTACATCTCTATCTTTTACCTTGAATATAGAGATGAACGGATTTGAAGCTGTGAGTAGGCAATTGATCTACTTCCATAGGTGAAATCTCTCTATTGTTTCTTTAATTATTATTGTATGTCCGTTTCTAAGTTAAAATTATTGAATGGATTGGAGATCTAATTTGTGTAGGAAACACCAAAGACATCGACCGATTTAAATTATTCTTCTGAGGATTCAAACCAGTCAGTTTTGATTATGCCAGAGTCTATTGATTGTAAGTTCAATTATTGCACTTTTTAAGTTTTTTCTTTTCTCTCCAAACTTTAACGTTGAGCTTAATTGTGGTTGCTAAATTTGTATATAATGGAATTGATTTTGTGAGACAGCAATAGAAAAAAAATACTTTTTGTATATTTATATTATTGGGCCGGCGGGCGAGCGATTCCTATATATGGTGACTTTGTGTCAATGTGAGCGTGACATTTTTTCCAATTAGCCACAAAAGATTGGATTTGGTTCAACGATAAAAGTACGACACAGTCCCTCCTTAATTATTTTCCTTCTTTAACGAGATGCGAGATAAGCGAAATGTTGAGGACATTTTTGTAAAATGAATAACACAAAAGCAACGGAATAGTTTTAGAGGTCCCGGGTCGAATCCCGTCCACCTCCAAAAATTTCATTTTCCTCCTTTTTCTTCTTCTTCTTCGTATCTCTAATCTTCTATTCTTTCTGCAAGCGAGCAATAGTAGAAATAATCGCTCTCGGATCCTTTCTTCTTCGTTTCATCTTCATCAACTTCACCTAAATCTCCATTAATCTTTACTCAATTTAGAATTTAGAGTACGAGTTCGGATTTGGTTGATTGAATATGCAATCTTCTCTAACATGTAACCCTAAATTCAAAATTGGGTAAATTGATTGAACCACCACCACCATCACCAAGTTCGTCTCTGCTTTCTAATCGAAGATTGGGTGAATTCATTGAATTACTTCCACGTTGTTTCGGGAGATCCTAATTTATTTTTATTTTTCTAATCGAAGATTGCAAACTTGAGTTCGGTAAAAAATTTCGATCGAAGAACAATTTGAGGTAAGATTAATGGGTCTCATATGATAATTTGGTATAACTTTTACATTTTTACATTAGGCCTCATTTGAATTTATTCATAGGTTTCATTTCTATTCCAAATCTTGTTAGTTTGGTACTTTGGTTCTAGGATTAATTTTTATATATTGCTTAGATTTTGCCTCAGTTTTATAATTTAGAGGTGTTGAATTCATATTTGATGAATATGTAGATTTTATTGTAGATTGGACTTGTTGCTTTTTCTAATGATCTAGAGAAAGTTGGATTAGAGTTGGATTGAATTTTAGGAATGGTTGGAAGAAAGTTGGATCGCTTTAGCGTCATTTTGAGCTCTTAATTCGAGCATCATTGATTGCTTTGGGGAGTGAAAGACTTGGATTGGTTATTTTGTTTTGATTTATTGCAGTTGGATCACAACATTTCCCTTTTGAACTTTACAATTGATATAACGGTCTAAGTTTGGCCCTCTGTTGATTAATCACTCTCCTCTTGTAGTTTGGACAGGCTGTGTCTGCTGGGAATAGTTAACTATGGTTTACGGTGCAAAGTTTTTTTATCTTTGCAGTTAACAAAATAGATGTCCTTACAAGGCCGTGAGATTTTTATATCAAATTTCTTTCAGTTTCTTTTTCATTATTGTATATATCTGCATCATTAAAAGATGTGAGACGTGGTTGGTCGTTTCTTAGTGTCATTCTCAAATTGTTTTAGGTTTTGTCGAGCTCACCATTTATCTTATATGCTAATAAGTTTAGTCTTCCGAGAGAAATGCACATTCATCTTTCTAAACTAACTCTTCTAGTCTTTGCGTGTATCCGGATAGATCTGCAAAATACAAGAGCATCTCGTGCGGTTTTGGGGTTCTATATAAAGAACAAGGAGTCATGGGTTGGGCATGGTGCTGTAAGTATGGGTTTTATGAATTCTTCAAGAAGTACTACTCGACCTTGATGGGACGAGAGAACGTGATCAAATACAAGACTCTTATCTACCTAGCCGGTTCGCATCCATTTGAGGTCATTGCTGATGTTGCTTTGTGTCACATGGAGGTCATGGAAAGTACGAGTCCAAACTCAGCCTGGGTTTGCAAGGGGATTGTCAGATGGACTTCCAAAGATCATCAGGGCTGAAGGTTATGGCCGGTATGTAATTACCTTTTAAGAGGAAATTTATGGTGTCATCCCCACTCTTTCCTAATGTGATGACATTTATTTGCATGTTATACAAGGGTCTTGTTCCTCTCTGGGGTTGACAGATTCTGTGTAAGATATTCCGTTGTTCATTCTTCTCATGATCACTAAATTTGTTAGTTGTTTTCAAATGAAAATTGCTTGATGGGTGGGTTGAATATATATGGCTTTGGTTTGACAATCCCTTGGCCTTTTATTTTGGGTAGCATTGAATGGACGCATTTAGTTTTCTTATAGTTGTCAATGTCATGTTCGGATACTTTTTTCATTTATTTTTCTTTCATGCTCTACACTCTTGCCATTTATTTTCGATAGACATATTCGAGACAACAACGCATGTTATATCTACATTTACTGGTTGTACTGTTTTCTATGTTCATATTTCACAGTCACATTTGCGAATAGAATGTGAAGTGTGCTTATTGCATATATGTTTTCAAGCTACGCAATATCGGTTCCTTATTTCGAGGCCCTATATATGTTTAGGCATTTGCCTGCTGTTCATATTATACACAACATGTGGACATTATATGCCCTTTAGAAAGGATCATGAACTCCTGGCGAGAATAGAATGTGAAGTGTGCTTATTGCATCATTAACCTTCAAGTGATACATTTTGGAGAGTCTGTTTGTAGATAGTATTTTTTTCCTTCAGTAGTTGTTTCTTTGTCATGGTCTTTCATGCGACTGAAATGAATTTTTAATGAGAACTTATTTGGGAGCTATTTTAATTTCTTTAGTTGCATGTCTCGTTCGTGCTTGTTTAGTCGATGAAAACATGTTCTCGGTTGACACTAAGAATATGGTACGTAATCCGGATAGCCAAAGATCAAATATTGTAATAGGAAACTCAAGTTTCTTAGCAAATGTTTTCTCCAACACAGTTCCTTTCTCGAGATTATCCTTGCTTTTTGATAGTAGTTCCATTTTACTAACTCTTGCTTAATAGTTCATTCCTCACAAGAACTAATATTTTGCAGACACTGTGATGAAGTTCACATCATTTGAGACCATAGTGGAGAACATTTACAAGCACGTTACCCCCAAGCCTTAGGATGAATGCAGTAAATCCATGCAATTTAGTGTCAGCGTTGCTGGTGGATATATTGCTGGTGTCTTATGTGCTATTGTTTCTCATCCTTTTGATAATCTTGTTTTGTTCCTCAACAATGCAAAGGATGCCCTTTATTGCGAGATGTGAGTATTCATCTCTTTCTCATTTTCTTACAAGAAATCTATTGTTGTTATTTCTAATGGCGATTGGCTATAGAATTATGTCTTTTATGCATTTTTGGTGTGATGAGTGATTTCTTTTGATGTGAATCCTATTTCGGTAGAAGTAGATTGCGTTTGTTAGGAATAGTATGTAGGGATAGAGTTGTGTTTAGGATCTAGAAATCAAGCTAACTCATCAATTTTCATTTTGGGTCATGCTTAGCGGGTGTTTTTGAGAATTCTCGAACCGGTCATGTAGTAAAAGTGTGCAAAAAGGAGGAAAAATAGCAAGCCAATGCTACCTACTGCATACTGGGTGTCGGAGATTGAAGTGTGGAACTTAAAGTTTCATTGGATCATAGAGTGGGTACCAATTATATTTGAAGAATCACAAAGGAATGTATGCGTTTCGAGTCACCTTTTCGGTTAAGTTTCCGCCAAAATTGTATTCTACATCTCTGAGTATTTTTCAACTGAATTCAATTTAACTGTATGCAGTTTTAGAAATTGCTTTACATCTCTTTACAAAGAAATATGATATCTTTGTTTGAATGTCTCTTTGCTTTCCAATTTCGCTTTACAAATTTACAAGCCCGACTCCGTGCCATTATGGAGGAACTAAATTGCCATTATGGCGGAACTAAATTGTGACTATAAAATTTAGTTTTGCGTCACTTTTCCCATAGTGGCAGCGGTCATCTAGTTCTTAGATAGATTGACATAGTGATTTTTTTTTGAGATAGTGTAATTAAATCGGTGGAGCGACCAACAGTTTAAGGAATTACTCCAGGGATGTCACCAGAAGTCATGTATGGTTTTCTCAATGCTCGGACTGAAGCAGGTAAGTTACCCATGAATTGAAAATATTATCATTGGTACGCAGCTAAACTGCCCACCCAACCCTCTTAATCATTTTGTCCTTAATTTATTTATTTTTCAAATGTGGTTGCAAAGCCTCCTCTTAGAAGGTTTTACACCTTGTAGATCAGTGTCCTCTAAACCTTGGTTATGATTGGGGAACCATGTAAAAACTACATAGAATACATTTACTATATAGGTATTACGCAACATGTTGGATTGGTCCTTAGCATAGTTCTTTTCGGTATTTTCTCGAGATGTATGAGACGAGTCATTGAATGATACATATTTGGTTACTTGTTGTATTTGTACAAGAACAAAATAATAAATTAGTTAAGGCTTAATTTTTAAAATAATGACGTGTTGACAATTTGGACAGTGACATGGAAGTGATGCTTGTCCTTAAACTTCGAGCTGTGTAGGCTCAAACAATTGAAAATTCTTAGCATCCAACTCCCTAGTTGTGTATCGTCCGTTCAATGATAGGGTGTAGAATACACCCTATTTATTATCTATTGGTTATGCTTTCTTTGCTATTTTTCTAGTAAATTATGTATTTTACGCGTGTTTTTGAGTTATTAGGTACTCTGGAGTTGCACGGACGAAAAGATGGAGAAATCACCCAATTGGAGTAAAAAGGGAAAAATTATCATTTCATGGGCGAACATTATCCGGAGGCCAGTCAAGGTTAAGGGCCAACTCTATTCGGAGGAACACTATCCAGAGGCCAGTAAAGGTTAAAGGGCTGCCAACAAGGATGGCCCTTATCTGGGACTAGGGGTTGGTTGAATCCAATTATTACAACCTTAGATCGAGAGTCTCTTTCTCTCATTCATTTTATTCCCTGAACCGAGAAATTGAGAGAGAGAGAACGAGAAAAATGATTGGTACCTGCTTGTGAATTCGTGAAGAACTCGGGGAGAAATTTAGAAGATGGATCGGTGAATTCGAGTAGTGTTAAGAGCTTCACAGAGTTGGGAGCGGAAAAATAAAATCGAGAAGGGAAAAGGAGAAGGAATTGAAGCCATTACTGTTAAACAAATGAAGAAAGGATTTGAATCGAATTCAGAAGAGGGGTTTATGTTTCTGGAATTTGTAGATGATGGAGTTGCCATAGATTTGAGATGGGATTTTAGGTTTAATCTTGAGACCGAGAAGAGAGAAGAAGCAGAAATCAAAATTAGGGTTTACTAGATGTTTCAATGGTGGTTCTGCTCAAATCTGATGATGGGTTTACTTATGGAGCAGTTGATGATGAATCTGATGATGGGTTGGTCTCGAGTGAGAAGAAGAGAAGAAATGGGAGTGGTGTCACGTATTAACCGAGTAGGAGAAAATGTTATTGAGTTAGGGTTTTGCAACTGGGGATTTAAATCAGCTGGAAATCAAGGAAGGCATTGAGATGAGTTGCTGGTGAAATGGTTGTTGTTCATTGTGGTGATGATCTGTGGCAGGGTATTGTGGAGCAGTTGTGATGATGTTGCAATGGACCAGGGTCTTTGGATTGTTTGGATGAAAGTTGCGGCAAGATGCTGGTACCAGACTTGGTGTTGAAATGAAGCTGATGTTTATAGATGAATGGTAGGTGCAGCTGGAGATAAATGATTATGGTGCTGTCAAGGATTAACTCAGGGAACTAATGGTTTAGTTGGGCTGGCATCTGGTATTGATGTTGTTCAATGGTGGAGAATCATGTGCTGTGTTGCATAAGGAGATGAAAATGGTGAGACGGAGCAGCAATGTGAGCTGGAGCTTGAAGTTGAGCAGAGATCGAGAAAGCCATGTTTCTGCAGCTGTGATTGAAGGGGTGACTGAAACTTGTAGGGAAGTGCAGAAAATGAGCTTGTGGCAGTCAGCCAAGGGAAGCTGGAATGCATCTGGTGGTGCTGTTGAGGCACAAACTGAAGAGATTGACTCTGTTGTTAGTGGATTCATGGTGAGCTGCGAGGAATGGAGATGCGCTCTGATACGCATGGAGCAGTGAAGGTATGAAAGGGTGCTGAGTTCATGTATTTGATTGCTTGGATGCGAAATGAATAAGTTGCAGGCGAGATGGAAGCAAGGATGGGTTTGAGCAGCTGGATTATAGCTCAAACCAGATGGGTATCTCGGTGGTGTTAGTCTGCAAAGTGGAGTTGTTGATGGGTACGAGTGCTCTTTGAGGCAATAATGTGTTGCGGGTGGTCTTGTTTGTGACTTGCGATTCTGGCTCAAGTGGATGAAATGGTCCGGAGATGAATTGAATCGAAGTTATTGACCTAACTTGAGAGTTGTTGATGTTAGAGGCAATTGCGAATAGCGGACTGAGGTTATGGTGTTGTTTCATTGGTTGATAACAGTCTAGAAATATGTTGAGCAGTTTTGGGCTTGAGATATGCAGGGATAAATAATGATTCAGAAGAACGGGATATGGTTGCAGTGTGTATGAGATTGCAGGTAGAGAATATGAGCTTTAAACTGGAATGATGCAAAAATTGAGATTACTGGGGTTGGAGTTGTGTGTTTGTACTCGGTTGCGGTTTACGGAGATTATGGAGCTAGAAGCTTGTGTTGTGGTGTTAATGATGTTGAGAATTGGCTGGAGTTTAATGTTGATGAGCTGCATTGTTGGTGTCTAGTAATTGAACCGACTGGTGATGTGGTTGTGTTGCTTTGTGTGATTGAGTCTGGTGGCTCAGATGGGAGTAATGGAATTGAAGCTACAAGATGAGCTGCAGGCTGGTAAAGATGCAACATACAGGGCCATCATGGCTGGAAGCACAAGGATTGTGCATCACAAGATTTGGCCACTGCAAATGGCTTATGCCATGGTAACTCAGACAAGTCAGCCCAGTTAGCTCTCATGAATAGCTGACTCGGGTCTGACTCATGATCCTGACTCACCTGTTGACCGAGTTAACTCAGTGACCTTTGACCGAGTTGACCCAGTTGACCGGTGACCGGGTGGACTTTGCCGGTCACCTGAGATATATTTTCCGGCCAATTTCCGGCCACAATACCAGTTTTCCGGCGACTAGTTTTTGGGGCATATTTTCACATGGGTTTTCCTCACACATGGGCTTGGTGGACTTCTATCTATTGGACCCTTGGGGCTTGACCTAGTTTTGGAAGAGAGGAAAAGCTACAAAAAGAAAAAGTTTCTACAACTTTGATATAACGTATTATTCTTGGAACTTGGAGAGCCGCTTTTGTTTACGCTTCTAGGGTTTGCTTTTGTTCATCTTCTTCTATTCAATTAATATTTTTATGATGAACTCCATAGCTATGAGTAGCTAAACAATTATTATTGGTTATGGGATAAAGTTGATTTCTCAACATGTTATTTGAATCTATGAATTAGTTTTGTCTCAGTAATTTATTGTTTTTGATTCACAATTAATAGTGTTATATGATTTGAATACTTGTTAGGTTGAGTCCGGAATCAATCCGATTTGCATTCATCTCTAAAGCTATATTAGGGTTTTCAATACGAAAAAGTTGTTTATCCCCCGATTCTAAGTAGCACAATTGTGGGTAGTGCTTGTAGTGATATATCCTACTAGTCACAAGTGAATCATAACTTTTGTTAAAACGTATTAGTGCTTTTACACATTCGTTTGCATTGATTAGTCTTATTCCATAGAACTTATTGCTTTTAGGGAGTTAAATCTAATTGTGCTTTTACACTTTAGGTTGTTTTCTAGGAAGAATTCACATATGCATCTTTTAATGTGGTTGTGATGAAATCAGGGAATTAGCGGGATATTCTTGCGAACAAGATATCCTAGGACTTTTAGTAAATGAGAGATTAAAATACCAATTCTAATCATTGATGATAATACATGTTTGTGAAGGATACTATCACGTGACCAATATCTTCTCTCTATTGATTATTCCAATTATTTGCTTTGATTTATTTTATTTTTACTTTAGTATTTCGCTAAAACAACAAACATCCCCCTTGGTTACCTTAGAAACGAAAATCGCATAACAACAATTGCCTCTCTGTGGAAACGAACTCTTCCTTACCTTGTACTTCATTTATATTTAGTGAGTAAGAAAGTGAAATTATTTTTTGACGCTTACGACAGCGATCAATCAACATCCCTTTTGTTAGAGCACTGCTCGGTCGAACTCACAAGCGTTGCTATCTCAAGCTTGTTTGTCAAGTTTACTTGCCAAAACTATAAGTCTTGATTTCCAGTCTACTAATAGCTAAGTCTCGTACTAGGATAGTAAGTGTAGTTGAGCTCTAGACTCCACGGTGTTCATCATACAAAGACGAAGAACTACTCAAGGAACTGGTGGAACTTCATCGACAAAAAGGTATGTGGATACTTGAACTTATCTATCACTCAAAAGTCTATCTATTTTATCTCCTATCTTTAGAAAAAAGTCGTATTGCTATATAGACTTCGATTATACACATTTTTTATTTCGAGCCGAGTTTATCTCGCATATCTATTTCTCGAAATATGTGTTGGTAAGCTTTCGCTTTGGCCAAGTTCATCTTTACTTGTGACGAAAATCATGTTGATTATTTCAATAACTTGAAAATCGTTTTGATAAAAAATAGTTTGTGAATAACAACTATATAACATCCTCTAAGAAAGTTCTAATGATTGAAATGAGAGTTTAGAACGTGTAACCATCTTTGGATATAAGCATAGTGTGTTTTCACATTTGTGTAAAAGTCCAAAACCGGTCCGGGAGAGTATGCGTACATGTACGCATACTGGCGGAAAGTTCACGTCCGTGAATTTCTGCTGGAGTTTGGAAGTGAGAAACAAACTCAATCTGGTTACTTAAGTACGCGTACTGTTCGCATACTTAGGTAGGTTACTTTCTAAAATCGGTTATTCGTGAACTAAAATATTTATATAATAAGGAATGCAATCTTTGCAAATCGTGGCTATAATATTCATGAATCGATTCGAGTGAATCAAAATCAATTTTGCTTCGATTGTGTCTTGTATACTTCTATGAGATCTAAGCAATTGAACAACTCTCCAACTAGTTCATTTGAGTCATTTGAACTAGTTATGGTGAAGATGAATAAGGTTTATATGAAAGTGCTCATATGGCTAACCACTGGTTAACTATTGTTGAACCAACTAAGTGTACACGTTTAGGTACGGTTACTCAAACCTAAATGAAGTTACATTTCATTTGTGTATAACAAGCTAAGTTCGATCTAACGGTTGAAATATATTAGCTTGAATCTAATCAGGTTTTCATCTAACGGTGAATATTGAATGCTTTGTTACCAAGGTAACTTAGATTACAAACCCTGATTTGGAGACTATATAAAGGAGAACTCTAGCAACTGGGAAACCTAATCCCCACACCTCCTGTGTGATACTAGTTGTATAAGCTAGAGTCAATTCTCCTTTAACCTTAGGTTTTTCACGAAACCCTGTAGGTTAACAACTTAAAGACTTCATTAGGATTGTGAAGCCAGACCTAACTATTTTCTCTGTAGTTGCGTGATCTGATCTTGCTGTTTCTATCGTATTTGAGTGCAATCGTAAGATTGGCTTAAGATTTATATCTTCGATAGGCAAGATAGAAAAGTAGTCACAAGCACCTTCGTCTCATCGTTTATGATTCCACAATATCTTGTTTCGCTAGTCGATTAATATTATTATGAGGTGATTGATATTTCTAGGTTGTTCTTCGGGAATATAAGTTCGGTATATATCAATTGGTTCTTGTTCACCTTGATTTATCAAAATACGGAACAAAACTCGTAGGTATTTCTGTGGGAGACAGATTTATCTATTCCTATAGACTTTTCTATGTGAGACAGATTTGTTTATTAAAGTCTTCGACTTTGGGTCGTAGCAACTCTTAGTTGTGGGTGAGATCAGCTAAGGGAATCAAGTGTGTAGTATCCTGCTGGGATCAGAGACGTAAGGAGCACAACTGTACCTTGGATCATTGGGGTTCAGCTACAGTCCAGACTGAAGTTAGTTTGTAGTAGGCTAGTGTCTCGTAGCGGCTTAATACATTATGTTGTTCAATTTGGACTAGGTCCGCGGTTTTTTCTCGCATTTGCGGTTTCCTCGTTAACAAAACTTCTAGTGTCTGTGTTATTTCTTTTTCCGCATTATATTTTGTTATATAATTGAAATATCACAGTTGTGCGTTGAATCGATCAATTGGTAAGTCCAGCCTTTGGTTGTTGATTGAAATTGATTGATCCTTGAACATTGGTCTTTGGTACTAGTTCAAGTTATCTCTCTTATATTCAATCGGGCTCGCAAATTATTATTTGTTTGATTGCGGATTGAATTGAGAGATTGAGATATAATTCTTTGATATACTTTTCTTAAGATTGAGTTTGACTGTCTAGTTGATTCTCTTGAAAGTATATCGGAGTTAGTCCATACCGATTGTTAAGCAAAATATTGAGTGAGGTTGTTGTACCCCCACTTTTTCACCTTTACCCACACAGAGAATAAGAAAACAACTCAAAAAAACATGATCTGTCATCAGATGCGTGCTTTGGAAAAAGTGAATAGAAAGATCTCATAAAATACCTTTCAGAAAATGTTAGATCTGGGTATATTCTAACCAACCAAAGCATTTTTTTTTACACCTCGTTTTCGAAACTCGGATCTTTGCCACCCGTCGATTTCTTAGCCTTTGAAACCCTTTCCATCATCACTAAACTTAAATCAAACAACACCACCATGGTTCTCTCTTTTTCCTTGTTCGTCCCTGCAGGAATGGATAAAGCAAAGGATACTGGGTAAGACAAAAGCCATGTCAAAAGAAACACCAAGGATATCACCAATGATGACACGAAGCAAGAAGAATGGTGAGAAACTGAAAGCCGCGAGCAAGAAGCAGGATCTAGCGGAAAGTACTACCCACATGGATGCAAGCATCCATAGCAGCAACAACACTCAAAGCGGCCGTAGCAAAAACGGCAACTATGGCGCGAGCGTCGGATCATCGGAAGTAGTTGATGACTCAGGTCGCGTGCAACAGCCTATCTACGGAATGCCGGCGACTAATAAATGGAACCAACTCCTGCTACCGACGGACCATGTGGTCATGGGAGTACTCCAGCAAGTAGAGCCCCAAAACCTGATAGCAGATCCTCTGGTACCCATAATTCAAACTGTAGATGAATGTCACACCGTCCTTACCGGAGGCCAAGCACCAGGAGGAACGCCGAATCAAGGCTCGAACCCGTCCGATCAATTGGTCGCGAGCTCGAAGAAATCGAAAGCATACGCGATGCGGTAGCACTCTAACATATGAAAACCAACAACTCAAGGAAAGGATAGCGCTTGAAGCGGGGCGGCGAACCATGGACTATACATGACGAAAAAATTGCATATCTTCTTTATTATTGGATATCATAACGATCCCCTAGTCCTTACGTTACCAAGATTCGGATGGAACATCAAGAAGATCTTGATCGACGGTGGTAGCTCGGACGGCGTTTTGTTTTACGACACTTTCAAACGAATGTAATCGAACGATGAACAGTTAATTTCTTCTTACTATACCATATATAGATTCGACGGAGCGAGCGTTAAAACCTTTAGGAGACATCGTCCTTGAAGTCAAGGCAGGTCCCATGAGAGAAAGTATTAGGTTCGGATAGTCTATGCACTATCACCCTACAATGCCATCATTGGGAGGCGATGGGTACATCGGCTCAAAGGGGTAGCGGCAACATACCACCAATACCTAAGGTTCCCAACCCCAAATAGATAAACGGAGATCGAATGAGACCAAGTTACCACCAGCAAAGTTGCCAAGCCCAAGAAACTCAACTCAACATGGAACGAGAAGAGAAATGGTAAAGCTCTTCGAGGCAAGAACAAAGTAGAAGCCAAAAACAAAGCAATCGACCAATACCTTGTAGAAATTGTGGAAAAGAGACTATCGAACACCCGCGAGATGGAACCGAAGGCATGAATACCGAAGCCGGCACCTTGGGGATAAAGGATAACGAAGAGTCCACCAAATAGCAATTAAAGAACGTTCCTCATCCAGGGGCGAACACAAACCTACGTTCACCTCGGTCGAACCTACCAAAGAAATAAATATAGGTACCGAAGAGGAACCTAAAATGATAAAGATTGGAACCTTGTTGGATGAGGATCGAGAAAGACCTTAATTATATTACATAGAGAATACCGGACATTTTCGCTTGGAAATTAGGAGATATGCCGAGGATCGCACTTGAAAAATTATAAAGCACGAATTTCAAATCCAACCACGGCTTGAACCCATTCAGGCAACGGTTACGTAAGGTGGCATCGGAATATCATCAAGCCGTGGAGAAGGAGCTCAAAATGCTTATGTAGGAAGGATTTATTAAGGAAGTCAAATATCCAACATGGATCTCGAACATGGTCATCGTCCCTAATAAAAACGACGGGTTAAGGATATGTATTTGTTAGAGCATAGCTCGGTTGAATCCACCAAGCGTTGGTATGTCAAGTTTGTTTGTCATATTTTAGTATCAAAACTCATCTAAAGTTGCTTGATTAAATACTAGAGTCAACTTCGTTTAGGTTAGACTAGAAAGTCTAGGAATGTTGAGACATAAAAGTATTATTCTCAAGACCTAAAGAATGAGAAGAAGTAACGATTACAACGATGACATCATCCTTCCACTTGTGGTTAGTAATATTGACTTGAACTTGTTTATATTCCTAATGTATCTTTTAAGTCGTGCTATATTGAAAACATAACATGCGAAGCTTTTATATAAATAATACTCTAGTGGATAGACATGATCATAATAGTATGGTCATAGTATTAAGGAATTATATTACTTAAGTATAACGCTTATCTTTTGAACTTAGTAGATATGACATCGACATAATCTTATGATTATGTGTATGGGTTTATGGTGAAGATTTCATCTTAGGAAACGATGTTTTACATTTGTTTAAAGGAAGTAAGTTCGTGAACTTATTTCATGAATTGAAAGGGAAATCAATAGGTATATTGGTCCGACTATTCATTATTCTTCGATGACCAATATATGTGAGTTGGTAGAACCGATCTTAACTCGGGTTGTGTATCTTGGTATAACCGATCACAATACCTAGACTTATGATTTGGTATGAGCGGTTCGTAATTGGTGTAACCGATCCTAAGTAATCACCATGAGATGGTATGATCGATCCTTGTAATTGGTGTGACCGATCATAAGAGTTTTTGTGACCGATCCTTGTAATTGGTATGACCGATCCTAGTGACCGGTATGACCGATCACAAGTAAGTACCATGTTTAGGTAGAACCAATCTATGTGATTGGTATAACCGATCCGAACCCATGTATTGGTAGGACCGATCACAACTAACCATCGTGACTTGGTATGACCGATCACATAGTAGTCTTGGAATTTTGGTAGAATCAATTCTAAACTTGTTTGGAAGTGTGGTAGAACCGATTCCACGATGCAAATCTGTTTTTCCATGAATTACATATTTTCTTCATGAACTTGTGTAGATTTGGAATTAGGATTTGTTGTGTAAATATGTCAACATACTTTGAACATGAGCATTAACACTTATCATTTATTGTTCAAAGATATTCCTTGGTACTCAAGGTGATCCTGTACCGAAACAAATTGAGAATCTTTTAATTGAGGTTTTTTTGTTTTATATGCTTTAATTACCAGCAATTAATGCATAGCTCTAGAGAATAAAAATTAGTAATGTACATTTACTAATTGGAGATTTTCTATGAGAGATTTCGGAAAATATTGGACAAACATTTATTGGAATTAGGAAAACCGAATTTGGGCATTCATTGCATATCTTGAGAATATTTTCGGTTTTGGAAATTCCTTGGTGTCCAAACATCCTTGGTCCATAAAATACCTAAGTTTGCATTTCTAGCAAACTATCCTAAGAGCCATGCAAACTTCATTACTTGTTTTTTCTGGTGGATCCGTCCATTTGGAGAGGAAAGTATCCTAATTAGGTGAAATATCTTACATCGCTCGTTTAGAGACTTCGTGGGATCAGAAGCTCTACGAGTAGCGTTGGTGGGAAAATAGATAATTGCCTTGTTATTGTAGTTTTCGATTATTGATTGGATTGACTAACGGTTGTTTTAACTTTGATTGCACCTAGTTTGTTTATTCTTGAGAATCTTCTTGTGATATAAGATTCACTCGGACTATATCAAAGTATCGACAAGGATCTTTAGAACTATTGTTAGATCTAAATACATCTTGTGATAATCCATTGTTAGCAGACTCCGTTCTATGTGTGATTGATCACAAGAGGATTCAAGTGTTGTTGTGCAGGTTATGAAGGCAATACAATATTTGATGACGAACAAGAATTCTTATTAGTTTTTTTATCTTGTGGATTTAGTGCACAAACCTTGATCGGCTGAGATCCAACTGGAATCATTGATAGATCTTATTGATTAGTTGCATGAGATCGGCATCACTTTATAGTTTCTCTTTGAGATCTATATAGATTGATTGCAGATCTAAACTTGACTATTTTGGTAGTTATTAGATAGGCCGAGCCAACCCAGACAAAGGAGTTTCTTAGATTAAACATAAGATCCTTTGTCAACGACTCATTAATATCTTCTAGCAAGATTGATTAGAGTGGTTACCAAACAGATTCTTCCTTTGTTGTTTGGAATACGATCCAAAGGACTTGTTATTCACGTGCGTGACTCAAGAAGTTGAAGCGTAGGGATGCGAGGGAACTAAGTAGCTAGGGTAGTCTCGCTTGGTCTCAACTATACGAAGTTGGTATTTGATGTTGTATAACGGCTTAATTCGAGGGTATTCAAAATCGGACTAGGTCTCGGGTTTTTATGCATTTTAGGTTACCTCGTTAACAAAATCTTGTTGTGTCTTTTACTTTGCATTATAATTGTTATTATTGTAAGGACCCTCAAGCTCGTCAACGCTATTAGACAAGTCAAGAGATGAATTAATCGTTAATGACTTGATTAGTTAACGTAGATTTTAATTAATAGAAATTAATCTAACAACGATCTAGATACAAAACTAGTATCATTGAATATGACTCGAAAAGTTATGCGAAATAGACTACTCGAACGTGTCATTCGGATACCGGACGCAGAAGATATCATCGGGTGAGTGTGAAGGAAAAAATAGTAATTTTTCTTTCGACCGACCTGGCTGCCCGTATCCAATATTTTGGGCGCCTCAGTATTTTATCGTGTGTCCTTATCACCAAACGTGTCGAAGAAAATCATTTATCTTTTCTTTTTCTCTTTCTTCTCTGTTCTTTCTCTTCTTCTCTCGTTGAGCTTAGTTCGAAGAATTGAGTTGTTTTCGTATGGGTTATTCATAGAAAATTAGTTAGCTTGATGAATCGAAGAAGATGAAGTTAGAACTTAAGTTGTTTGAGCTCCAGGAGAAGGAGGATATGATGTTAATATTGAATTGAAATTAGGGTTTCGGGAGTTAGGGTTCGTGTAGAACTGGTGATGATAAAGTGTCATGCAGGATGAAGAATCGAGGAGTTGTAATTGGATTGACTAGGTGATGTTGTTACGATGATGAATCGAATAGAACAAGGTAAATCGAGAGATTTAATTAGGGTTGTTTTGATATTTTTATGAAATTGTTGTTACTTGATTGAATTATTACATGGGTTTGTTCTTGTCAGTGGAGATAGTTGTATAAAGATTTAATTTTAGTTCTTTACCAATTTAATTTGATAAGGTTTTGGTAATGTCAAAGGATAACAAGTCATCATCTAAAGACTCTCAAGCGGAGTCGGTAAGCAAGCCGAGTATATTGCTAGAGGCCAGTATATTGCTAGAGTCTTAAGGCTATTTTTAAGATCTTTTACATTGTAGCTTTGAATAGGTTGCAAGTCGGTAACAACCATTGATGTATTTCTATTTTAATATAAATAACATCTCGACTCCATAAGTTAAGTGTGGAAGTCATTCACCAAAAATATTTTCTAAGTTGGTATCGGCCAAGATCGAACTACGCTTCCAAAAACAAAAAAACAAAAAAAAACCCCACAAATACAAAACATCAATCGACAACAAATCAACTTCGTCAGTCCAAATTCATCATCTGGTAACCTAAAACTTACGAGAGACAAATTTTTTTCTTTGGAAGACACAATTAAACCTATTCTCAAAGTCTATGGATTAACGGGTTTTATTGACGGCACTAAGGTGAAACCCTGCAAGAACATTACCAAACTCGAAGCTATCAGCTTGATTTCCACGGCCTTATGAAGAACAAGACTCTTTATTGGTTGGTTTGGTTAAACTCAACCCTCAGCGATGATCTTTCTAGGTAAATTGGGTGGTTTAGAAAACATCTAAAGAAGTTTGGGATACATTGGGCCCCGAATTTGGCACCCAAAACAAAGGCGCATCGAGATGCACCTAAAGAAACAACTTCATTGATGAACAAAGGTAACAAAACAACTTGAAAGTATTCTTTAATGAAGCTAAATCCTTGTTTGATCGGCTTGCGGCAACGAGGGTATGTGGTGAATGCGATGAGATGAAATAGTCTATCGATAGCAGTTAAATCGGTCGTATGATCCAATTGGCAGCGCCCTTAGTATCTTGTAGAAGATATGGATATGCATACTTTCTATGCGCATCTCATAACCTTTGATATGAGGCTTGAATGGCATCTTTTCGTCATTCGAAGAACTAATAGCGAATGTAGTCGTCACTAACTCGGCTCATCCAAAGCAACTGCATCCAACACAATTCAATAATCCAAATCGTGGACCCAGATCAACCCAACAACAATCAAGCAAATTGTTGTTATCGACCAACTCAAAGGAGATTCCCACGGATGCTCAACTTTGTCGATCTCGTAAGAAAAATAATCATCAAGCCGATTGATGTTGGTTTCATTACAAACCCAAAGCAATTATCAACAAAAGCAACCTCGTCGCGTACATTGCTCTACCCGATGGTGCAAATGGAAATCAATGGGTCACCGGCACAAAGTGCTACATATCATCTTACTCGTGGATATGAGAAACCTAACAATACCCCATGAGTATGATGGTACAGTAGATGGTACATGTTGGTAATGGTAATGCTCTTGACATTGCTAACATTGGTAATGCTTCCTTTACATATAAGTCCGAGATCTTTTCGTTTAAACAACATATACCATGTACCACGTGATAAAGACTAACTTGTTATCGGTTTCGGCTTTGTAAAGACAATGATGTGTATTTTGAGTTCCACACATCTCTTTTTCTTGTGAAGGACAAGAACACGGGGATAAATATGCTGCGATGGCTGAATAAGAATGGGTTATACATTTTTGAAGGAGTTGACATGCTAGACAACCCTATTAAGATGCAGGCAAACAAATCATCTTCCTTCCCATTATGGCACTAATGACTAGGGCATCCTATGTTGCGTCATCGTTTCTCAAATTTGTCTTCAAAACTCTCTTTCGAAGATTCAATAAGCATTTTGATTATTGTCATTCTTACCATCTTAGTAAGAGCAAGAAATTGTCTTTTCTTTAAGCATCATTGTTTATGACAAAACTTTGAGTTTGGTTGTGTCGTGATATTTGGGTATCCCCTCAAATATCTAGGTCTGCTTTTCGATACTATATTCTAATAATGGATGTCTTTTTCTCATTTCACATGGGTTTTTCCACTTGTACAATGTGTTGATGCTTTACAAACCAAGTTGAGAATCTAACAGTACCATAAAATCAAAGTCTTTCAATCGACAATGCCTTAGAGTACAAAAATTTACAGACTCTATCTCAATGAATCGGTATCCAACATAGATTCTCTTGTCCACATACCTCTCCTCAAAATGGCATAGTAGAACGTCAGTATTAGACACGTTATCGAATCTGGTTTGGCATTACTATTTCATGCTCATATGCCAAAACTTTTTGGGCGGATGCCTTTACTACAACTAAGTGCTACCTAATTAATAGATTACCTAAATCCGTCTCATAAACTAAAACACCATTAGAGATCTTGTTCAACAAAAACCGGACTACAAGTTCTTACGTGTTTTTGGGTGCTTGGCATATCCGTACTCTAGACAAGACAATGCAACTAAGTTAGAGCCGAGATCTCTCCCTTGTGTCTTCATAGGGTATAGTAATGCACACAAAGGATATTTGTGTACTGCATCGTGAAACAAACAAACTCTATATATCTCGCCATGTTCGTTTTGAAGAAAGCATATTCCCATTTCAGCTCTCAAGAAGAAGGAACCATTTCTTTGTCCGGTAATATTCCCTCTAGCACTAGCATTTTAATTTCACCACCATTTAGTCAGTTGTGCTTTACCGTAAAATATGGAAGATGTTATCGAGCAATCACCGAGCAAAGTCAGTCCAATGCACCAAAGATCACCGTGTGTATCCGCATTGTAGTTGCAGGAAATCCCACACTACACCCCTCACAAGAATCCACACAATGAAAGTCTTCACTGTTTGCAACTCGTAAGCTAGAGTCGTAAACCTGATTGTCAGTCTCAATATTATGCAACACTTGTTTCGGCCAGATACTTAATCCAAATTACCTGGCAACATCTCACAACTTATCAAGAGGTTGTAATAACTGCTTCACAACAAAGTTATAAGTCTTAGAAATATCTAACACAACCAATATAATGGTTGTGTATATACCATTCTCTCCAACTATTATTATGGTTGTTCAAGACGTAGTTTCACAATTATTATGAAGCGAAATAAGACGTGGTTTCACAATTATTACTTGGGCTAGTACTTACACAACAAAAATATGTATAAAGAGAAACTCGATCACAAACCAAGTTCATGTAGTACAGACATCATATTCACAACAGCTACTTCTTGGTGTAGCGTAAAACCGTATGACAAACTCAACATTATAGTAGTAAGACATTTATTCACAACCCTTTACCAGTAGTAAAACGCATGACAAAACCTCCTCATGTGTGGTAGTTTTTTTCCACAATCCACAGCATTGCTCACAACAAATACAATGTGTAGAAAAACAAGTATGACAAATCCATTATTTTCATATCACAACCCTTACTCGTGGTAGCATAAAAATGTATCACAATGTTTTTATGGTGTTATACTATCAAGCGACAAACCTGTTAATATCCTTGTAGCATAAAATATTTTCACAACCCATATATCCAGGTAGTGACTACCTTTTTTCCAAATCCATGTCTAGGGGCCAGGATTCTTTACATTTTAGAAAAAATATATAAAATTGCGATTCACACAAATATATATATATAAAATTGACTTCCATTCATTCAGATAAAAACCATTAAAATGTAAATAGATCAATATATAAACAAGTTATCAGATCATCATTGTTTCCCGAAACACTCATTGTCATCATTGGAAATGATGAAAGCAAATAATAAAAATAACCATTGTCTCATGAAACACATTCCCAAACAAAGTAAATGTGATTATCGACGGGTGTGCATTTCATCCTCGACCATGTGACATAAGTTCCTACAAAGATGTATAACACGCTTCAAGTCACCCGATGGCTTGTAGAGATGAGCATCATCAACACGAAGTAGTCATAAATACTTTGTATGCGCCAAAACCTATTGGCACTCCATGGCACTCCATCTTTGATCTGTTTAAAGAATAATTACGTTAAAGAATAACCTCGTTCTTATTGTACCAACAGAGCAATCTGCAAGCTTTACCCTTCCCTAGCGCTTCCTCCACCATTGGTTCCGTTGAACTGGATCACATTTGTAAATCGGGGAACAAGATTACTGAGCTTAGAAAAAAACCATGGGTGTTGCTAGCATTTCAGATCACAGAAAAATAAACGAATATCAAACTCATAATGGGAGCACAGAGACTAAATCAAGAGCTTTTAAAACATAAACACACTTACAATTGGACTCGCCTTGCTCAAGTGTGAGCCATCATGGCAGCAGACGATCTCGAGGTTTTTTCCTATACCAACATCAAACCAAAGAGGATATTGAGTTTAAATTTTTCAACTAAAAGAAACAAAAGCGATTATTATAATCATTTCTAATAAAGGCAAGTCTCGCATTCCATTTCACTCATACTATCCTTGCACTCTTTGATGATCTTTTGTAAACGGCTCTGACAACCATCTTTGTCTTTGTCGCTCCATAGCCACTTTACCTCCCCGGGTTTGTCGTCACCAAGAGCTTGGAGAAGACGTCTGTCACGGGCATGATCCAACATCGCACCATGCTCTGTGCGCCTCTATCAATTCTTTCCCATTAGTGCAAAAGCAACCCAATTAGTCACATTTTTGCATCATTCAACACATATATATTAAGCAATAAATTAACAAAAAATATAAGAGAAATATGAGTTGAGTTCTCACTAAAGCCTCCATATTTCCGTGATTAGGTTCCTTCCCCTTCCTTCTGGCTGGTAGGACCATCCAAAGTTCGACTTACAATGTCTTCTTTTGTATTCAATCGCTTTTGCCGCAAAACAATATGTTATCCATTAGTTAGCAGATAATTTGAATGCAATTACCCTATAATGAATATAGAATAAAAATACACAACTTACCATTTTAGCCTCAGTCTCGCAGATAACCATTTCTACCGAGAGTGTGTGTGGAGTGGTGTATTTCTCTAACTTGTTGCATCCTGCAATCTTTTTGCCTCGATAAAGTAAACGGAATATCATTAACTAAACAACAAGAATGTACAAGTACGAACACAAAAATAATTTAACTTATCACATATGAACACTTACTCGAATCCCTCCGAGCAAACATGTGCCACAAACCTTCCCACTTCATTCACGCTGATTTATCTCTTCTTTTCAAGCTCTCATGCTACCTTCATCTGGCTTTTCTTCTTCCTTTCAGCTCCATCCAAGCAGGATTTTACCACTTTCCTAGACCTAGCCTTTTCGTATAACTTCATCTTCCTAATGATAATAGTCTTTAAAATCATCGACAATAAACCTTTTCTCGCAAAATACAAGCAAAATAGTTACAAGAGTTAAAGAGATAAATGGATGGTGTATAAAACTTCTAAATACATTATAAAAGTAAAAGAGTTGAAGAGTCAAGAAATTACCAAGGAGATAATCGCCATATGTTGAATCTTTTGTCTCTCAGGACAAGTCTCAAAATCTTCAGGTGCTTTATGGGATGTTACGCTAACTAAACACCCAACACACTAGCAAATAATCAAGGATCACCAACAGTCGGGATCTTATTAAAAGCTCATGCTTTCTTGCCATTCTTGTCACTGCGAGCTTCTAGGTCGGCCATCCTTGGGGCCAAAGCAGAACGATTTCTTTTGGTTTTGGTTTACAAAAGAGTTATGATGGAAAACCAATAAGGATACAACCTGTGACTTGCTCATATTTTATCGGATAACTTGCGAGTGAAAATACTTAAGGGACGGGGCAAGTGAACATAAGCAAAAGAGTCATATACCCAAGAGCTTCCGGGCCATTTTCGCTCTCGCATCATTCACGCCAACATCATTATCATTTTCCGTGTTTTCTTCCACCTCAACATCTCTCTTGTTCTGTTCTTCATCTTCTTCTTCTTCCCCTTTCCAAAATCTAATAAAGTATCGCATTCCCGAGTTGTACATTCTGACACGGCCCCTGTACAATTTCCGCTTTGCAACTCTTCGCTTGGGAAACGACTTCCCGCCTAAGGGTGCACCGAGATCAATGGCCTGGACTGCTCAACAGAGGGTTCGGTGAGAAGGTGCACTTTTGAGATGCTCCTTGTGAGAGATTGCTCCACTAACCGAACTTTTCCTTTTCCTCGTTGATGATCGTGTTGGAGCAGGCTTTTCGCGGTGGTCTTTACTGGGTGATTGTTGGAGGTTTTCAAGCACTTGAACTTCCGAGTTGTTCTTAAACCTAGGGATGATCGCTTTCGAAGCTTTTCACTTTCAAGAAGCTCAACTCTTATTCTTCTTCTTAGGAGTTTGTTTGCCATGAGACTTTTTACTCTTATCTTTCAAAATGATCTCAAAATAAACTCAATATGTTAATCAAAAGGAGACGGTAACAAAGTGATTGAAACAAGTAAAAAAAAACCAAATCATAAGAGATTTGTTACTACGTACCTCATAAGAAATTATGGACGAACCTGGCGCTTTTGGCCTTGACGCTTTTTGCTTGCTTACTTGCTACTTTTTTGGGAGATATTACCAAATTCTCGCTTACTACCTTTTTGGGAGATGGGACTGAATCTTGCCTTTGCTTCATCGTTAACCCGTAACATAGAGTAAAATAAGTTAACTAAAAGGATTGAAAGAACATCATTTACACTAAAATACTGAAATTAAACCGAACCATAAGATATATAAGTCTTCACCTTATTATTCTTCACCATTGCATGCATAAATTGATCTTCACCTCCTTCCACACTACGATCTACAACAAAAACTTAACCAAAAAGTTAAACTCTAAATATTGCACCATATCTCATCGGATAAGAAATCACCATTGTACATGACAAATCACCACATGTGAATCATCGAGGCTTTAAGAGTTTGCAGACTTTCTATGAGCAAATCCATTGCTTGAGAACTTAACAATTGATTTGCTCATACGAAAGAGAGTGCTTTAGCTCTCATCAAACCTTGCAAAAATATATAAGACTTTAGCAAAATCAAACAACATATTGAGTATGTTATTAAGAAACCATCAACCTAAAAAGGGAAGTCACGTTACAAACAACTTAAAAATTTTGGTCTTAAAAAATCAAACAATCATGTTAAAAATATTAACCCTAAAGCAAATCCACATTTGAATCAAGGTATCAAAAACAAACTATAATGTTATAAATCAACTTAAAATAACCACCAAGCAACCGACAACCATCAATATGGGATACCGAAGTCTGCAATTCTCGCTTGAGAATGAGCCAGAGTTCCGTGACTAACCAAATTTTTTTAAATTACATTCACTTGATGGTTTCAAAACAAGCATCATGTTTATAGAGTTAGAAGAAAACACAATTTTGGTAATTTATTCAAAAATGAAACTACTACATGTTATGAAAATTAAATTCTAATTGAAAACTCACATATCGCATGTCAAGAATCAGTCGAAACATAAAAATTGGCAAACAAAAGATTAAAGAACAAGCATGAATTGTCTCACTGGTCCAGTCAAATAGCACTTCGAGATGTTTTCAAGAATAAATCAAATTTTCTCTCGACGATTATACAACCTATTACAAAGGGTATTTGCTATAAACCAAACAAAACGAAAAATCATATGAATCGGTTAAAAATATAAACCCTAACTCCTATTTCGTAAAATAAAACCCTAATCAGAAATCACGAAGACAATGAAAAATAAATCAAATCAAATCAAACCAATATAAAATGACAAATACATCTTTACGGTGAGATTTATACCCGAGTTTGAGTTAAGATGTAACCTGCAGCTTGAAGCTGGGCTTGATATCAGTAGATTGGGGTGAAGTTGTGTTTCTTGAGATCGATCGTGTAGTTTGAGATGAAGTTTATTTGAGGTGAAGTTGGGTTTCAAAATCTAGTTAGGGTTTGATGAGAGAAAATCTTCTCAGAGACAAAATTATAAAAAAACGAGAAAGAGAGAGAGAAAATGAGAGAAATGAGAGGAAATTTTTTTGGTCAAAATTCTTCTTCTTAGGGTTGTTTGGGTGGGAAACCAAATTTGGTTCAAAATCTAAGGGTGTGCCCAAATTTATGCTTGGGTGGGAAACACACAATCCGTATGGTACTTTTGTAGCCGTTAGATTAAAATCTGGACAATCCCATTGGGCTGAAACAAAGACACGGATTGGAGAAGAAAAACACACAATTTGGTAAACCAAACAAGGCTTCCTCACCGTTAGATTGGCTTGTGATTTGATTTCCTTAAATTTGCTCCTGGATTACAAAAAATTACAATAAAACCATTTGTAAGAACGACGAGTCCAACAAAGATGACCGCAGATTCCATGTAGATACTGCGATACCGTAACCAAACCCTAGATTTCATCAGTTCGAGAAAGAATCTTGCCTGAGATCGAAAATCAAAGCAATATAGAGATTCCTTCGAAACTCCAACAAGATGGCCAGAAGATTATGTAGATACTCGATACTCGTAACCAAACCCTAGATTTCATCATTCCTAGAAAGAACTGAGATCAAAAAAGTCCAGATTCTTCGGTAAGAACGACAGTCCAACAAAGATTTGACCGTAAGATTCCATGTAGATACTCGCCGATACCGTAACCAAACCCTAGATTTTCATCAGAAAGAATCTTGCCGAGATCAAAACTGGCCAAAAGAGATTCCTTAAAGTTAACGACGAGTCCAACAAGATGACCGTAAGATCTCATGTAGATACCGCCGGATATCAGAAACCAAACCTAGATTTCCATCATCGAAAGAATCTGAGATCAAATCAAGCTAATATAGATGATCCTTCGTAAGAACGATGAGTCCAAAAAGATGACCGCAAGATTCCAGTGTAGATACTCGCCGATACCGGCAACCAAACCCTAGATTTACCGTGTTCGAGAAAGAATCTTGCTCTGAGATCGAAAACTGGGCCAATATAGATAAGATTCCTTCGTAAGAACGACGAGGTCCAACAGTATGACCGTAAGATTCCATGTAGATACTGCTGATACTGTGAACCAAAACCTAGATTTCATCAAAGTTCGGAAAGAATCTTGCTCTGAGATCGAAAATGGCCAATATAGATAAGATTCCTTCTCGTAAGAACGCACGAGTCCAACAAAAGATGATCAGAAGATTCCATGTAGATACTCGATATCAGAACCAAACCCTAGATTTCATCGTCAGGAGAAAGAACCTCGCTTGAGATCAAAATCGGCCAATATAGATAAGATTCTCGTGAAGAACGACGAGTCCAACAAGATGCACCGTAAGATTCCATGTAGTATACTTGCCGATACTGTAACCAAACCCAAGATTTACCAGTTCGAGAAAGATTTCTTGAGATCGCCCAATATGTATAAGAAAGGACCACGAGTCCAATGTGGCACTGTAAGATCGCAGATATCGATCAGAATTCAAATAGATAAGATTCCTTCGTGAAGAAAACGCCAATATAGATAAGTCCAACAGTACGAGTCCAACAAGATGCATAAGATTCCATGTAGATATGCCGATACCGAAACCAAACCCTAGATTTCATCAACAGTTCGAGAAAGAATCTGCTCAGAGATCGAAAATGGGCCAATATAGATAAGATTCCTTCGTAAGAACGACGAGTCCAACAAAGATGATCGAAGATTCCATGTAGATACTCGATACTGCAATCCAAACTCCTAGATTTCATCGTTCGAGAAAGAATCTTGCGCTGAGATCGAAAACTCGGCCAATATAGATAAGATTCCTTCGTAAGAACGCATTTGCAGTCCAACAAGATGACAGAAGATTTCATGTAGATACTGGGCGATATCAGAATTCAAACCCTAGATTTCATCAAAGTTCGAGAAAGAATCTTGCTCTGAGATCAAAACGGGCCAATATGCATAAGATTCCTTCGTAAGAACGACGAGTCCAACAGATGACCGTAAGATTCCATGTAGATACCGCCGATACTGTAACCAAACCCTAGATTTCATCAGTTCGAGAAAGAATCTTGCCTTGAGATCAAAACCGGCCAATATGTATAAGATTCCTTCGTAAGAACGATTTGACAGTCCAATAAAGATGACCGTAAGATTCCTGTAGATACTCAGCGATACTGCAAACCAAACCCTAGATTTCATCAGTTCGAGAAAGAATCTTGCTCGTGAGATCGAAAATCGGGCCAATATAGATAAGATTCTTCGTAAGAACGACGCAGTCCAACAAAGATGACCGTAAGATTCCATGTAGATACTCGCCGATACCGTAACCAAACCCTAGATTTCATCAGTTCGAGAAAGAATCTTGCTCTGAGATCGAAAAATCGGGCCAATATAGATAAGATTCCTTCGTAAGAACGGTTTCGAGTCCAACAAAGATGACCGTAAGATTCCATGTAGATACTCACCGATACCGTAACCAAACCCTAGATTTCATCAAAGTGTCTTGGAGAAAGAATCTTGCTCTGAGATCGAAAATCGGGCCAATATAAAGATAAGATTCCTTCGTAAGAACGACAGTCCAACAAAGATGACCGTAAGATTCCATGTAGATACTCGCCGATACCAGAATTCAAAACCCTAGATTTCATCGAGAAAGTCTGAGATCGAGAAAGAATCTTAAGCTACTTGAGATCCAAAATTCCATGGGCCAATATAGATAAGATTCCCTTCTGCAAGAACGAAATCGAGTCCAATATAGATGACCGAAGAAGATTCCATGCAGATACTCCATGTGCCGATACCGTAACCAAACCCTAGATTTCATCAGTTCGAGAAAGAATCTGCCGAGATCGAAAACCGGGCCAATATAGATAAGATTCCCTTCGTAAGAACGACGAGTCCAAATAAAGAGTGACTAAGATTCCTTGTAGATACTTGCCGATACAGAATTCAAACCCTAGATTTCATCTGTTCGAGAAAGAATCTTGCTCGTGAGATCGAAAATCGGCCAATATAGATAAGATTCCTTCGTAAGAACGACTTAGTCCAACAAAGATGACAGAAGATTCCATGTAGATACCGCCGATACCGTAACCAAACCCTAGATTTCATCATGCCCGAGAAAGAATCCCGTTTCCGAGATCGAAAATCGCCAATATAGATAAGATTCCTTCGTAAGAACGACGAGTCCAACAAAAGATGAGTGTAAGATTCCATGTAGATACTGCCGATACCTGGTAACCAAACCCTAGATTTCATCAAGTTGAGAAAGAATCTTTGCTCGGGAGATCGAAAATGGACCAATATAGATAAGATTCCTTCGTAAGAACGACGAGTCCAACAAAGATGAGTGTAAGATTCCATAGATATCTGCCGATACCGTAACCAAACCCTAGATTTCATCAAAGTTCGAGAAAGAATCTTGCTCTGAGAAGAAAATCGGGCCAATATAGATAAGATTCCTTTCGTAAGAACGCATTTGAGTCCAACAAAGATGACCAGAAGATTCCATGTAGATACTCGCGATATCAGAATCAAACCCTAGATTTCATCATGTTCGAGAAAGAATTTGCTCGAGATCGAAAACGTGGACCAATATAGATAAGATTCCTTCGTGAAGAACGACGAGTCCAACAAAGATGACTGTAAGATTCCATGTGTAGATACTCACGATACTGTAACCAAACCCTAGATTTCATCAAAGTTCGAGAAAGAATCTCGGGCTTTGAGATCGAAAACGCTGCCCAATATAGATAAGATTCCTTCGTAAGAACGACGAGTCCAACAAGATGAGTGTAAGATTCCATGTAGATACTGCGCCATACCGTAACCAAACCCTAGATTTCATCAGAAGTTCGAGAAAGAATCTTGCTCTGAGATCAAAATTGGACCAATATAGATAAGATTCCTTCGTAAGAACGCATTTAGTCCAACAAAGATGATCGTAAGATTCCATGTAGATACTCGCCATACCGTAACCAAACCCTAGATTTCATCAAAGTTCGAGAAAGAATCTTGCTCGGGAGATCGAAAATCAATAATATAGATAAGATTCCTTCGTAAGAACGATTGCAGTCCAACAAGATGACCAAGATTCATGTGGATACCATTGGCCGATACCGTAATTCAAACCCTAGATTTCATCAGTTCGAGAAAGAATCTTGCTCGGAGATCGAAAATCGGCCAATATAGATAAGATTCTTCGTAAGAAACGCACGAGTCCAACAAGATGACCGAAGATTCCATGTAGATACTCGCCGATATCAGAATCCAAACCCTAGATTTCATCATGTCGAGAAAGAATCTTGCTCTGAGATCGAAAATCGGGCCAATATAGATAAGATTCCTTCGTAAGAAACGATTTGAGTCCAACAAAAGATGATCGTAAGATTCCATGTAGATACCTCGCCGATACCGTAACCAAACCCTAGATTTCATCAGTTCGAGAAAGAATCTTGCTCTGAGATCGAAAATCGGGCCAATATAGATAAGATTCCTTCGTAAGAACGACGAGTCCAACAAGATGACAGTAAGATTCCATGTAGATACTGCCGATACCGTAACCAAACCCTAGATTTCATCAAAGTTCGAGAAAGAATCTTGCTTCTGAGATCGAAAATCGCCAATATAGATAAGATTCTTCGTAAGAACGATTTAGTCCAACAAAGATCAGTAAGATTCCATGTAGATAATCGCCGATATCAGAACCAAACCCAAGATTTCATCAGTTCGAGAAAGAATTCGCTTGAGACGAAAACCGGCCAATATAGATAAGATTCCTTCGTAAGAAGACGGTAGAGTCCAACAAGATGACCGAAGATTCCATGTAGATACTTCACGCGATATCAGAACAAACCCTGATTTCAACCAAACCTCGAGATCGAAATTTTAGATAAGTCCTTCGTAAGAACGACAGTCCCAAAGAGGATCTAAGATTCCATGTAAAATCGTAACTAAAACCCTAGATTTCATAGAGAAAGAATCTTGCTCTGAGATCGAAAATCGGGCCAATAAACGCATTTGTAAGAACGACGCAGTCCAACAATCAGAAGATCACGTAGGGCGATACCTAACCAAATGATTTCATCAAACAGAAAGAATCTGCTCAGATCAAAATTCAATATAGATCAGACCAAAACCTCAGATCAGAAGATTCATCAAAGTTCGTAACCAAACCCCTAGAAAGTTCGAGGAAAGAATCTTGCTCTGAGATCAAAATCGGGCCAATATAGATAAGATTCCTTCAAGAACCATTTAGTCCAACAAGATGACGGCAGAAGATTCCATGTAGATACTCGCCGATACCGCAACCAAACCCTAGATTTCATCAAAGTTCAGAAAGAATCTTGCTCTGAGATCAAAACGGGCCAATATAGATAAGATTCTTCGTAAGAACGACGGAGTCCAACAAAGATGACCGTAAGATTCCATGTAGAGATATGATATACAGTAACCAAACCCTAGATTTCATCAAGTTCAGAAAGAATCTGTTTGAGATCGTAAAAATCACCAATATAGATAAGATTCCTTCGTAAGAAACGACGAGTCCAACAAGATGACCGGTAAGATTCCATGTAGATACTCGCCGATACCGTAACCAAAACCCTCAGATTTCATCTGTGTTCGAGAAAGAATCTTGCTCTGGGAGATCGAAAATCAGGCCAATATAGATAAGATTCCTTCGTAAAACGACGAGTCCAACAAGATGACGGTAAGATTCCATGTAGATACTCGCCGATATCAGAATTCAAACCCTAGATTTTATGTGTTCGAGAAAGAATTGCCTTGAGATCGAAAATCAACAATATAGATAAGATTCTTCATAAGAACGATTTAGTCCAACAAGATGAGTGTAAGATTCCATGTAGATACTCACGATACTCGTAACCAAACCCTAGATTTCATCGTGTTCGAGAAAGAATCTTGCCTTGAGATCGAAAAACTGACCAATATAGATAAGATGGCTTCAAAGAACGATTTGAGTCCAACAAGATGAGGGTAAGATTCCATGTAGATACTGGGCCGATTACCGTAACCAAACCCTAGATTTCATATCGCTCGAGAAAGAATTCGCTTGAGATCAAAATCGGGCCAATATAGACAAGATTCCTTCGTAAGAACGAGACGAGTCCAACAAGATGATGTAAGATTCCATGTAGATACCGATACCGCAACCAAACCCTAGATTTCATCAAGCTGAGAAAGAATCTTGTTTGAGATCGAAAACCCGGCCAATATAGATAAGATTCTTGTGAAGAACCAGAGTCCAACAAGGGGACATCAGAAGATTCTATGTAGATACTCGCCGATATGAACTAAAACCTAGATTTCATCAAAGTTCAGAAAGAACCTTGTTTTCGAGATCAAAATCGGCCAATATAGATAAGATTCCTTCAAAGAACGAGAGTCCAACAGATGCGAAGATTCCATGTAGATACTCGATACCATAACCAAACCCTAGATTTCATCAAAGTTCGAAAGAATCTTGCTCTGAGATCGAAAATCGGCCAATATAGATAAGATTCCTAAGAAGAACGACGAGTCCAACAAAGAGACTGTAAGATTCCATGTAGATACTCGGGCCGATACTGTAACCAAACCCTAGATTTCATCAGTTCGAGAAAGAATCTTGCTCTGAGATCAAAAATCGGGCCAATATTGATAAGATTCCTTCGTAAGAATTTAACGAGTCCAACAAAGATGACTCCGTAAGATTCCATGAGATATCGCTTGATACCACTAACCAAAACCAGATTTCAAGTTCGAAAGAACTTGTCCTGAGATCGAAAAATCGGGCCAATGGACTACTATGAAGATTCCTTCTGCATGAAGAACGACGTGTCCAACAAAGATGACCGTAAGATTCCATGTAGATACTTGCCGATACCCCTAACCAAACCCTAGATTTCACCAGTTTGAAAGAACTGAGAAGTGAAAAAATTTAAATGGTTAAAAAATTTAGCAGGTTAAAAACCTTTTAGAAGTGAAAACTTAAAGGTAAGTGAAAAAATTTAGCGTGTTAAAAAGTTTCAAAAGATTTAAAACCCCTATGACGATTATTTCTAATGGGCCAGGAAAGGGCCAAGAAAAAATTTTCCATCACAACTTCCATTTCAATCTCCAACCGCCTATTTCAACTCCATCGATCTCTAAACCGTCCATTGTTTTGCTTTTTTTTCCTTTTTATCCTTTTGTTTTTTCTTTCCTCCACCACTTCTTTTTTTTTCGCTCTTCGCTTCTTTCTTTTATCTTTCTTCAACCACGTAAAACCAGCTCCTCCATCTGCCAAACACAATCAATCAAACCATTACAAGTCAAGATCATCAACAAATCGAAATAATGGGATCTTGGAAAAGGAGTTTTTTCATCAACATATCGCTTTTTTTTCTCCATCACCGTATCGAAGTTTCTTAAGCTCGTTAACAAATCGAGCGTTTCCATCAACAAATCGAGCTTCCATCAACCGATCGATCTTGTAATTGGTTCAGAAATCATTGCTTTAATTATTTTTTTTTGTAATAGTTTCATCTCAATTTGCATTAAATTTAGGGTTTCATGATTGGGTTGCATTAAATCTGCTTTTTAAAAAAAATCAATCATTGCATTTAATTTGTTTCGATGATTTGGCAGCATTAAATTTTGATGATCGTCGGATCAAATTTTTAGAGTTGCATTTAATTTCAATCATTTCAAACCATACATTAATTTTTTTGGGTGTTGTTCAATTTAATTCATGTTTAGATGCATTCAATTTCGCAAATGGTTGAAATTAAGTTTTGGGGTTGTTTGATTTTTGATGAAATAACTGTATAGGGAGCAGTGAAGTACAAATTTTGCTGAAAATAAGTCTAGCTAATCGATGGTATGTATGGACTAGTTGGCCATTATATGTACCGCTCGACTAAATGACACCCCCGCAACTATGCAGATTATATTTATGTGTGTAATTTGGTATAGTTTTTCGCCCGATAATGTCAACTTGGTGCCCATTTTGAATCTTTTTGATAAAATTATTCGTTATTGGTGGTGATGGCTCCAAAATGAGATGCCCGCATAGGTTTATGACTTATATTTTTGATAGTGCATCCCGCAAAAATTGTGTCATTGTTTGTACTCATCGCTTTGCGCCCATTTGTTGTCATTCGATGCCTAATAACCGCGAGATTGCCAATCCTTCCCGGCAAGAAAATAACAAAGGAAAAAGTTTATATATGTTTTTAATATGAGAATGTTTATTATCGATATGGAAGGAAATAAAGATTCATATGAACCGGCAAAACTGAGACTCCACTTTGACTTGTAAAATGATGAATAAGTGATTGGGCTCATGTGGCTGTTGCAAAGTTGTCAGCAATCACTCTAGAGGATATATATGTTCATAATGAGATTAATTGATCTTAGTACGCTTTCCAACTACTGAGTTTTAATGTAGGGGGAAGTCCACACTGTGATGCAAGAAAGAAGTTCGGGAGTTGGCTCATGAGAAACTTGGAAATCCTTTCTAAGTTTAGTTGTCCTTTTGTGTGATTAGGCACCTTTGCCGCGCCACTTCCTCCCTGGGTACAATACATATGCACTTGCTAAACGGTATGGATCCTACTTACACCGAGGGTTCTTTTCACGGGAGAAGATTAGCAATTTTAATAATGTTCGATAAGAGGAGCAACACGCCAACGCATTTCTTCACCGGATGTGAATGATGCTAATGTTGAAGGTGATGTCAACCAAGGCAAGGGTTTGTGAATTCAGTGTGACGTAAGGGTCAACCACGCATTTAATAGTTGCCTATAAACGAGATTGAAGAGCCACTTCTTTTATACCCCGGGTGTTGATGGTGGATTTTCGCTTAAGGTTAAATTTGTAAAACCAAAAAATCATGTCGACATCTTGTAAAAGATAAAGCTGCTATAAGTGACGGATTTCCTCACTTAATTCACCAAGAATGGAGCATGTAGCAACAATCCCATTCGTGAATACATGAAATTCTCCAGTCGAAAGAGCAAAAGAACAATCCTTCCTCGCGGAATTTCATATCAAACTTTGTATTTCCGTATTTACTATCGCGTTGTGGCATGACGATCGAGTGTTACTTTTACAGAGTAACACGAACCTCCAAGCACTATAATGAATCCATGTACGAAATACCCGTACAGCCGATTCTCTGTGTTATACTAGCCCGAGCCCTCTCGGTGTGTTATACTAGCCCGATTGAGCCCTCTCAGTGTGTTATACTAGCTCGATTGAGCATCCTGGACTTGATCGGATTTACCCTGATATGATCTCGATCGCAGCCATCCAACTCCACAAGCATGATTGGATGACCACAGATCAATTCCATCACCCCAAGTGTATGGAATACACACGGCCTTAGCTTGCCAAATATGATCTAATCGCAACCATCCAACTCCACAAGCATGATTGGATGACCACAGATCAATTCCATCACCCCCAAGCAAAATGGAATACACACGGCCTTAGCTTGCCAAACATGACTCGATCGCACCATCCAACTCCACAAGCATGATTGGATGACCACAGATCAATTCCATCACCCCCTGCTGTGTATGGAATACACACAACCGACCCGCATGGTCACCATTGGCCTTTGCTTGCCAAGAAACCGCCCATACCAAGCATTATGGACGGAAAACCTTAAATTAGGTTTGCGGCATATTACATGTGCCGCAAAAACGTCTCAACCATCCACCTTCGCAGCATGATGGAGGTGTAGATGTAGACTCAAAAGGCCCAGAGCATGTCAACACAATCACCGTAACCGTTTACACACTTGACCAATCGGTCAAAGCCAACCATGGTTGGTTACAAAAAACCGTCCGCCCAAAAGAGCATGGTGGTCGCGCTTTGAAAGCCAAAATTAGGTTTCAAGTCATCACGCGCCCATCTTCTCCTAAGACGAATGGAGGGTCACAGATTGGATTAACCAAGGCCGGTCATACCAAAGATGACCACCGTGGCCCATCTACCTCTCATGGGGTCGGCCAAGGCACATCATTCCCCAACCCAAAACGCACGCCCAAACTCGTGCGGTTACACTCCCAAATCCTAAACCGATCTCGACCGCTCAACTTCACCCGGGATGATTTGAGTGGCTTAGATCACGTTTTCCGGGATAATCGTGCATAGGTGTGAACACCAACCTACCACCTACACGGTAGTATGATCGACCAAGACCGACCAATGTTGGTCGCCTCAAACGCGTGCCCAAACTAGGGATATCACGCCGGTTTCCAACTCCTTTGCGGCAAGGGATTGCCGCAAACCGATCTCGACCACCTCTTTACCGGTCAAATTGAGTGGCCTGGATCGCGCTTTCATGAGGGAACGGAATATGTGCGCTTACACCATCATGCCGCCAACACGCATGTATGGCTGGCCCTCTCCAAAATCCTTCCCATGCTTGGTTTCTAATTAAAGTCAAGAGTGATGCTTGCGCACCCTTTAAAAACCCTAATTTCATCAACGGTCGTGCATGAGTGTCTCAAACATCATCTCATCCGTCCGACTTCACCAGCTTGGTTATACAACCCCGGGTCGAGTTATTTGGTTAGTGAGGAGTCATTACCCATCACTTTACCACACCACAATGCGACCCGATGAAATACACACCATACTTCACAAGTATCGACTTTCTAACGCAGTTTATTCAATTCAAAGATTACATGCTATCTTCCGTGGATCCACGATCCACATTCCGCACATCAATCATGTCACAAATGGGGATACATATCGGGGTATTGGTCCGGCGGTTTACAAGGCAAGTGCCGGCAACGCGCCATCACAAGAACGTGTTAGGAAGTCATGGACGGTTAGAGATGAACCGAGAAGTGGGCAAGACCGGTCGTGTATGCTACCGACACACAACTCCACCACTCCATCATTCCACTACCTCCACTTCCCACGAGAAACGTGAATGAGGCTCAATGACTTGTATAAATAGGTTCTCCGCCCTATTTCAAAAACAAGAACAAGACAAGACAATGAACAACACAAGTTCAGACAAGAAAAACCAAGTGTTAATACAACATCACATTCAACCGTGAGCTTTTCATCTTTGTTACAAGTCATAAGCAAGCCAACATCTTTCACAATCTCAACACCTCTTCGCTTCCTCCCTAAGATCAACCCCATCTCCTTCACTTTGTGACCGAAACAAGTCTCGAAAACGGCCATTTCTTGGTTTAGGCCGGACTTGCAATGTATTGATCTCGACCTACAAGCACTCACCGCGCAAAGGCATTTGTTGTAGGTTTAAATTCATTCCTCATCACACCCCAAATTACCAAATTCAAGCAGAGTAATTTTCACCCATCAACAATTGGCACCACAAGGGGGAGGTTAATCTCTGGCCGTAAAATCAATTCCTTTGAAATCCGATTCAATTTCATCAATTTCAAAAAGGGTAGATCTTAGAACCAATTCGATCAAGAATTCATTTCAAGATGGTGGAACCTTGTGTCCTGGATCAAGAATCAATCTTGGACGGAGCTAGCGTGGATAACACTCCTTGCTGACGTGTTCTGCTGAGCTACCGCAGCAAAGACATCTCGAGGAACCGTTACCTCCGTCACCAACACTAGCGGAGCAGAGACATCCCAAAGAGGGTGTAACGCTCCCATCACCAGAGCCAAAGCAGCCGCGAATCCCCGCATCTCTTCGAGCGTAACGCCTCCTGGCCGGTTACTGCAGAGCAACAACTTTCTCACTCCTCCGTCAGACGAGGAGCCGAGACACAAGAGGAAGACCACCATCTAGTACCATTGCAGCACTTGATGGAGAAACAGAAATTCTTGCTAAAACTCAAACAAGATATGGCCGCAACTCGTAAAGAGGTACTCACTTTCCTTAAAACTTTGATCGAACGATTGCCGCAAGATTCACGCAACCCTGAGTCGGCAAGAGATGCATTCAAGACACCCTGAGCAGCGCTTTCCACTCTGACCTACATGAACGAAGAAACCCGTGTTGCTCCCGAGCGCCAAAGGGAGAGAGACCAGCCTTCCAACTTCATTACGCGTGAAGATCTAGAGCGACTTCTCCAAAATCGAGGAAAAAGGGACCTGAACTGATGTACACCAACATCACCGCCACACTTCAGATGTGCAACGGATTCCTCTACCAAGAGGTTACACCTCTCCCCGCCTCCCCTCTACGACGGCATCGGTAATGCTCGTGAACACATTTCTCGATTCTGGAAGCCTTAGGGAACATGAATACAATCATGTTTTACGCCAAAAGAATTCTCAAAATCACTCACTGGAGAGGGCATACACTGTATAACAACATTGCGCCCTAACAAGATATCCAATTGGAGCGAGATGCTTTTCACAGAAAAGTATTTCTTCGTGTCCGAACAAATCACATTTTCAGGACGGGAAGAATTCTCCAAATGGAATAATGAACATCCCAACGACTTCGTTAAAAGATTCAACCCAAGCACCGGATTGTCACGACCCGAATGTCACCGAACGGCAATTGGTGGAATCATGCATCAATGGGATGATACCCATATACCGCGCCTCGTTAGAGAATCGGGATTTCAAACATTCTCTCGAACTCCACTAAGCCGCAAAGCGTTCAAAGAATAATCGCACCAAAGACTACTAGAAAGAACCGAGTTGTTCGAAGTGAAGATTTGCGTGGAAAGCCGAGGGAAGCAAAGGCCTCACAAACAAACAATACAACACCGCCCTTCGTGAGTGTGGTAATGAGAGGAGAAAAGAGGAAAGCTTCAAGGACGGAAACAACAAACCAAGCGAACATCTCAAGCACACAAGACTTCTGCCTCTAAAAGGAACAGATAAAACTACTAGCAAGAAAACGCTAAAGACACAAGTTTTCCTTTTCCCATGAATGAAGTGATAGAGCTCCCGGGAAGCGTGGGTCCAAGACGACGCCAGAAAGCCGCCTCTATCAAAGCGCCCTCCGACCGAGGAAGAAATGGCAGATCCAAGACATCGTTGCTAATGGTGTTGGTCCATCATCCAACCAAAGATTGCAACAAAATGAAACAAATATTCAGTGGAAAAGGTAGAGAGTGGGAACCTCCAGCTTTGGAAACGAAGGTGTTCATAGAGATCCTCTACCTATCAGAGCCGCATGATTTCTGGGACTCGTCGCAAGATCAGGCAATCTATGATGGAGCACATATGTGAAATCTTGTACTTCTCCAAAGGACAATGTCAAGACATATTTGCGCCCTCAATCACGTTAGGTCGTGCAGGCGTTTGCATCCGTGAGCAGTTCAAGAACTCGTACTCTCCTCGCAAGACGCGAGCAAGGGAAACTGGGACTCCTAACCGTCACTTGTTTAAGGGGCATTAAGTTCGATAGCGCAGTTAATTGACACGGTTTCCGAATTTAACATTATTACCGCCAAGACCTTGAAAGCGGCAAAGATTTCAAGGTGAAGCTACCGGCCACCCAACCGTGGTCAAAGATTCAGGAGGAGAGCTTAGATGCGTATGGATACGTCAATCTTGAAATCAAAATGGGAGACGCCTCGACGCAAGCAAAATTCTACGTGGTCAAAGATCATCCCAGCCTACGACATGATCCTAGGACGCTCTGGATACAGACAACCAAGCCATACCGGAAGTCCGTCCTTCACCTGCCGCACTCGAGAGAATCTCCAACATGCCCGCTTGGGACTACCCGATGACCGTCTCACCGCCGCACCAAAGAATCTCTGCCAATATGACACAACTTCCTGGGAGAGAGCCTTTCGGCATACACCGAAAGGTTCCGGCCCCAAGTAAGTCTCACACAACCCTCCTTGCAAACTACCGCCTCTCATTCGACAAGTCCTGGGACTGGCTTCAACCGACAAACCAACCCCGGCTAGAGATGTGAATGGGAAGTCACTTTCAAACGTTTTATCAGAGCATAGAAGTCGTCTTGGTCAAAGACAACAAGGCCAAGGTCCAAGTGTCCGCACGCTCAAACCCATTCGGAATTGGAGACCAGTGACGAAGGCGACCACATTCAATGTTGAAACGTGACGGTGAAGATGACCACTCCACCCGACTCACCCGCCAAAAGAGAAGATGAACTGTGACTGTGAAAGCAGATGTTATCCTAGGTGGCTACCGCAAGCTCATCAACGCTGATAACCCGGGAGGGCATAACAATTCACTCACGATGGCTCAAACCTACCGAACCTAAGATACTGTGCTACCGCTTTCCAACATTTCTCCACACTTTAAAACGCCGTGTTATTTTTTTCCACCGTGTTTCCTTTTGGCGCTTCATGTCATGCTTGTAATTCCTCCAAAATGATTGCAATACTTGCATTCATAGTTAGGGTTCCAATTTTCAATCCTCAATTTAATTGAAGTACTATTTCCATCTCGAGAACCTCTCTACCTCTAAAAACACAAAGCCCGAGCCGCCTAAATCAACACACTAGAGCAGAAAGCAGAAGGGAAACCCTAAGCAAGTATCTCATGGAAGAAGGAAACAGAACGTGCACGTAAAAGAAAAACGATTGCTATCCCGCCCCAAGAAAGCCAGGAGGATCTTGCATCACTGTGTCCGTAAATGTTCTATCATGATAATTACTTCTTTTATCATAAAAATCACGTGTGGAGGAACACCTTTGTTCCCGAGAAGATTCAGCTTGCAATTTTGGCAAAGGATTATAAAAAAAAAAAAAACTTTTGTTCCAACCAAAAAAAGGAAAAACTTGAAACTCACCGCCACCGATACAAGGAAGACATTCAAAGGTACGGAACATGCTTGGAAAACAAAACCAACATCAAGAGAGTCAGCTCCACATCACCGTCAACACCGTCGACGCACCTCCCTTCGAATCTCCCTCAACTTCTCGCACGGGCATCCCCGCCGCAGCAGCAGCTGTGCAGCCGCACTCCATCCCAACGTCTTCTGGAGCATCAAAGGGCATAAACAACATCGGGATCCGCGCAAATTGCTTCCAAACGTTCAGGCTCGTCGTATCGGGAATCAAGGATTATCACGCCGTCCCGGATCGGGTAATCACACTTGCCTTCATTCGGAGGCCGCTTCATGCTCAACCCTCCGCTTCTTCAACCGCGCCGCAAATCTCTCCGCCTTGCGCATTTACTAGTGTTCCAGAATAGCTTCTCGCGCCTCCGCCGCTCCTCCATGTCAATTGCAATCGAAAGTGCACGATACGCCCTCCGGCACACGAAGGTGGGAGATAGACATCCCCCGGATAGCACGGCCGACTTCACGTAAGAGAAAGATCGATCTTAGCCATCACTTCTCCATGCGCATGGTCCTCGTGCTTGTCAACTTCAAAACTTCTTTCTGGGAAGCAAATCAGAATGAGCGTCCACCGCTTCCATGATAATCAGAAGAAGAGGTTACGAGCACACAAAAAAAAAAAAAAAAAAAAAATCAAATCAATTGATCAATTAATCAAAATCGAAAGACCGAGATACCCGGGATAAAGAATAAACGACCACGTTGAGATGATTCTTTATAATCTCACAAGTCGGCATGAATCCCTAAGGAAGAGAAGTCTCTACTTACCACCTATGAAGGCTACTAATTCGGATAACAATCGCATAGCTTTTATCAAATATACCTCGAGGAAAGCCGTGTATAACTAAGGAAGTAAACCCAAGGAGCGGCCGAACTCATACATGTACGAAAGGAACCAAAGCGACTCACCGGATCAAGTCCCGCTTCCTCCGCATCCTTAATCAAGACCGACCAGCCTGTGGAAACGCCCGACAATGTGAAACTATCCTGGTAAATATGTATTCACTCTAGCTTGGTCATTTCGTATGTCACCATCTCATGCCTACCACACAATAGTGTAACCATTATGTGCTGTGTAGTGGGACTTAATGTTGATGGTGGGATTTTCGTTTAAGGTTAAATTTGTAAAAACCTGAAAAAAAATCACGCGCCGACATCTTGTAAAAGATAAAGCCGTTTATAAGTGACGGATACTCCTCACTTAATTCACCAAGAATGGAGCATGTAGCAACAATCCCATTCTCGTGAATACATGAAATTCCTCCAGTTGAGCATGCAACAACAATCCCTTCCTCAGGAATTTCATATCACTTTGTATTTCCCGTACGATTATCGCGTGGCATGATTGATCGAGTGTTACTTCTTACAGAAAGTAACAACTTAACCTCCAAGCACTATAATGAATCCATGTACGAAATACCCGCATGTGCCGATTCCCTGTGTTATACTAGCCCGAGCCCTCCCGGTGTGTTATACTAGCCCGATTGAGCCCCTCTTGCGTGTTATACTAGCCCATTGAGCATCCTGATTTTTGACTCGTACGGGCCTCCGGATATGATTCGATCGCAAACCATCCAACTCCACAAGCATGATTGATGACCATGCATCAATTCCATCACCCTCAAGGTGTATGGAATACACACGGCCTTAGCTTGCCAAATATGATCTAATCAACGCCATCCAACTCCACAAGCATGATTGATGACCACAGATCAATTCCATCACCCCCAAGCATGTATGGAATACACACGGCCTTAGCTTGCCAAATATGATCTAATCGCACTCATCCAACTCCACAAGCATGATTGGACGACCACGCATCAATTCCATCACCCCTGTGTATGGAATACACACAACTGACCGACGCGATGGTCGACCATTGGCCTTTGCTTGCCAAGAAAACCGTCCATACCAAGCATTATGGACGGAAAACACTAATTAGGGTTTGCGTATATTACATGTGCCGCAAAACGATCTCAACCATCCATCTTCGCAGGTATAGATGGAGGGTGTATATGTAGACTCAAAGGGCCCTGGGAGCATGTCAACACAATCACCATGTAACCGCCACACACTTGACCAATCGGGTCAAAGCCAACCGTGGTTGGTTACAACAAACCGTCCGCCCAAAAGAGCATGGTCGCGCGGCTTTGAAAGCCAAAATTAGGGTTTCAAGTCATCACGCGCGTCCATCTTCTCCGCATTTAATGGAGGGTCACAGATTGATTAACCAAGGCCTAAGCCATAACAAAGATGACCACCGTGGGCCCATCTACCTCTCTCATGGCCGCCAAGGCACATCATTCCCCGGCCAACCCAAAACGCACGCCCAAACTCGGCGTTACACTCCCAAATCCTAAATCGATCTCGACCGCCAACTTCACCGGATGATTTGAGTGTCTTAGATCACGTTTCATGGGATAATCGTATAGGTGTGAACACCAACCTACCACCTACACGTAGCATGATCGACCAAGACCGACCAATGTTGGTCGCCTCGAAAACGCGTGCCCAAACTAGGGATATCACGCGGTTTCAACTCCTTGCGCAAGGATTGCCAAGAAAACCGATCTCGACCACTCCTCTTTACGTCAAATTGAGTGCCCGTGATCGCGCTTTCATGAGGGAACGGAATACGTGCGCCTACACCATCATGCCGCCAACACGCATGTATGGACGGCCCTTCCAAAATCCTTTCCCATGCTTGGTTTCGACTAAGCTGAAGAGTGATGCTTCGCACCTCTTTAAAAAACCCTACTTTCATCAATCTGGGCCGCAGATGAGTGTCTCAAACATCATCTCATCCGTCCGACTTCACCAGTTTGGTTATACAACCCCGGTCGAGTTGTTTGGTTAGTGAGGAGTCATTACCCATCACTTTACCACACCGTAATGCAAAGACTCGCATAAAATACACACACGATACCGCACAAGTATCGACTTTCTAACGCAGCTTATTCAATCAAGATTACATGTTATCTTTCGTGATCCACGATCCACATTCTCACATCAATCATGTCACAAACTCGGGGATACTTATGGGTATTGGTCCGGGCGGTTTACAACGTGCAGCGCGTGTTGCAACGCGCCATCACAAGAACGTGTTAGGGAGTCATGGACGGTTAGAGATGAACTGGAGAAGTGGGCAAGACTGGTCGATGCTACCGACACACAACTCCACCACTCCATCATTCCACTACCTCCACTTCCCACGAGAAACGTGAATGAGGCTCAATGACTTGTATAAATAGGTTCTCCGCCTCCTATTTCCAAGAACAACAAGGAAAAACACAAGCCGAGACAAGACAGAAAAACCAAGTGTTGATACAACATCATTCAACCATTTTATGTTACAAGTCATAAGCAAGCCAACATCCTTCACAATCTCAACACCTTCTTCGCTTCCTCCCTAAGATCAACCCCATCTCCTTCACTTTGTGACCGAAACAAGTCCATTTTTTGGTTTAGCTGGACTTGCATGCATTGATCTCGAATCTACAAGCACTCACCGCGTTGCATTTGTTGTAGGTTTAAATTCATTCCTCATCACACCCCAAATTACCAAATTCGGGCAGAGTAATTTTCACCCATCAACAGTTAAGGGAATGTACCACACACAAAGCTAATCATGACTCACTGTGCCATAGGCACAAGACAAAGAAATGGTTTATCTCGAAGGGTTTTGATGATCTTCTCTCAACACACCATCTCTGTTGCCCCCGTGTCATTGTCCTCCTAAATCAACTTATGAAGTGAAGAAGTCGTCTGAAAGCTTTCCAACTCACTTATGAGAAAATACACTACATGTCGGAATGATTGTTGTTTGTTTAGAAATGAGTTAAAGACGAGGATGAATGTCCTAAATGTCACTATTCTGGTGGAAGGAAGACACATCTAACATGGATGATGGCCGACATGGTAGACAAGCCCTAAAAGAAGATGCTCAGCGAAGGTGCTTAGATACTTCCCCATTGTGCCGAGATTGAGAATGTATAAATCGCCAGAGCCTAGCTCAGGCAGCTGATACGGCACGCGACTCATAAGAGTAAAGATGGTAAGATGCGCCATCCAATCCGATTCTTTGGCTTGAAGCACATAGACACAAAGTTCCCGAGTTTGCTTCTGTAATCGCGAATTTGCGCTCTCGGCTTGTCGATGGATTTAATCCGTTTGCATCTTTCCCTTAACCCACGCTTGTTGGCTCAGTGATGACTGTGGTATATAATCTTCCTCAACAGCGGTATGCAAGGCGACAATATTATTTTAAGCTTGCTGATTCCAGAAAGAAACAACCAGGTAGAGACATCGATATATACTTGCAACCACCGATTGATGATCCGATTAAGCATGGGAAAAGGGCGTGGAGGTTTAGCGATGCATTTAGTAAGACAAATGTTCAATTTTAAGGCATTATTAATGCGGACGATAAATGATTTTCCCGCTTATGGTAACCTATCCTGGA